>JAJIZL010026313.1:24558-42703 GCA_023969395.1 Amblyomma maculatum
GGATGGATGGATGGATGGATGGATGGATGGATGAATGGATGGATGGATGGATGGATGGATGGATGGATGTATGGATGGATGGATGGATGTATGGATGGATGGAGCATCCCCTTTGAAACGGGGTGGTAGCAGTTGCTATCACGCTCATTTTTCTCCCTATATCCTAATTATTGTTTTAGATTGGTTAACTATACCATCATTCTATATATTGAGTTTTTGTTCCTACATTACTAACATTATGTCACTTTTCTGCTTTTAAGCCAACAATCTTCCAGTCGTTTTTTTGCTAGCTGCCACCGCAGTCTAATTCCCCCGGCCACTGGTATCTCTAAACCCCAGAGCTTCAGGACTGCGCCTGCATCGAATTCAGGATGGATACCATTACATTCGAGTATAATATGGTCAATTGTTTCACTAGGGTTACCACATACAGCACATGCGTAATCTTCATTGTTAAATTTCTGTTTGTAGCTGCGTGTTCTAAGGCACCCTGATCTAGCTTCAAAAAGTAAAGCACTGCCGGTTGAGTTATTAAAGAAAGTTTCCTTCCTGATCTGCCTTTTCCACTTTCAGTATAATTCCACATTCTGTTTCTTTTCTATCGAATTTATCCAATTTTTACCTTCTGTGTTTTTCACCTGTTGCTTAACGGTCTTTATTTCTTCGTCCTTGCGACCAGCATACTTACTGGTTAGTTTCGTAGTTCTTTTCCTTCATTGTGAGTCAATGCTTTTTATGTATAGGTATTTAAATACTTTAGCTGCCCAACTGTAATTACTGTCCAATTTCCTCAAGCGTTCTTCATATAATATTTTACTCTGAGCTTCCCGTACTTCGAAAGATGCCCAGCCCACATCTCTCTGTAACACCTCAATTGTGGTTTTGCCTTGGGCACCTAATTCTAATCGTCCGATGGCTCTTTGATTTATTTGTAATGTTGACTGTACCTCTGATTTTAGGCACAAAACCGCATTTCTGAAAGCAAGCCCGGGCGCCATAACTCAGTTCCAAATACCCCTCAAAACCTCATACCTGTTGTAGCCCCACAATGCCCTATGCTTCATTATCCCGGCATTCCTTGGTCCTTTGGCCTTAAGTGATTACTCATGCTTTCCAATGTATGCCAATCCTTCGTTTACCCATACCCCGAGATATTTATATTCTGATTCTCCGGGTATTTCATGGCCTTGTATCTTAAGACCCTGATCACTTGAGCCATTGCAAATCATCATACCCGACCTAACTCTGCTAAAACTGAAGCCTAGAGCGTCCCCTTCGTCTCCGCAATACTTAACTAGAGTTTGAAAATCTTCCCGACACTCAGATAGCAGCACAATATCGTCTGCATGCATCAAAGCGGGAAGGCGCTGCTTTACCGCCTTTCCACTGAATCTATACGACAGGTTAAAACCTAGGTTACTGTCTTGTATCCTCCATTCCAGGTTTATCATATAAAGCATGAACAGTAGCGACGATAGAGGACAGCCTTGTGTTAATCATTTGTATACTCTGACATCTTCCGTACTTCAATTATCCCTTCCCATGTAATTTCTACTCTGTTATCCGGGTATAGGTTCTGCAGGAACTCTATTATCTCATAACCGATACCTTCTTCTTTTAATACGTTCCACAGGGGTTGCAAGTTTACATTGTCTTACGCCCCGTTTCTGTCCAGGAAGACCAAATACAAAGGTCTATTTCCACTCTAGATATTTTGATAAGAACGAACAGGCTATCATCTAAGCGCCTACCATTTCTAAAGCCGTTCTGAAGTTCTCCGAATATCTTGTTACTTTCTACCCATGCTTGCACCTTTAATTTCACCACCTGCATGGCAAACCTATACATAACAGATGTTATGGTAATCGGCTTGTAGGATTTTATGTGCATCCTTCCTTCTTTCCCTTTATAAATGAAATTCATTTTACTCTGCCGCCAGCTGCCCAGAATTTGCTTATTCGTTATGACTTTTTCCAAAGCTTTTAACAACGTTTCCTTACGTCTTGGAGCAAGCTCATTAATCAGCTTGATCGGAATTCCATCTATTACTGTGGATGTGTTTTTAGGATTATCTTTTTCTGTCGTTTTCCAGTTTAGATTGGTCAGTTTTCAGCTGCTTTGTATTCTGCTATCTTGTGTTGCTTCCTGATTAGGAGAGATCGCCCTATCGTCGCTCCTAAATGACTCGGCTATAACTGATGTAATCTAGTTCACTGCGTTGTCTCCCTTTCAACAAATTCCCAAGTTATCTTGAATCCGGTCCTGCTTTCTTTGATTCTTTTTACCTAGCCAGCTTATATGGTTCCAGAATTTTCTTCACGAAAATACAGACATGGCTGGCACTGGAACCTCTGGCGGAAGTAAACATTACCGGGAGCAGGGCTGGCGTCATCGCTGAATGTTATACGATTCATTCAAACTCCTGCAGACCTATCCTCCTTTATCTCTCTTCCTTTTGTATGTGATTACTATACATCACGCCGCGCCGCGCTATCGGACACCGTGTGCTCTCCGCTCTCTAGCGAGGCCCGCGGACACGCTTCCTCGGTCTTTGACGCTGTCAGCCGCGCCACGCAGAATACCCCGGTGCAAAATTCCGAATACTTTTTCGCATGATGGTTGGCCTCGCGGCTGCATTTTCGCCTAAGCCTAAACTTTTTCCGACATCTTCATATCCACTTACAACACATAAAAAGGATATAATAAAACCACATAAAAATATATGCCACTATGACAACCTGGCTCAGCAAAACCTATGTGTAACGTGGATGTTCTAGAAGGTTTTTAGAAGATACGTTATCGAGCGTCTGTGCGCGAAGCTGCTCGATGCTAAGGGTCGTCGCTTAAAGAATGCCATCAGCGATGAAGAAACATTAGAAATAACCGTTGATGAGCTATATTTGAGGCGCATTTCGTTTCCTCGTGTTCTTCAGCAAGCTTTATTTACTGACAGCAAAGCGTTAAGGAGCTCGTGGCAAAATACAAATTCGGCCGGTGTTTTGCATCATCGGAAACAATGATATCAGATTCTTAAAAAGAAGGCACCAAATTATGGAAGGTAAAATTAGGAGAGTATATTCATGAAATGGCGCACATAATCCAAAAATGTAATTTGGTGTAGTTTCCTGTGTTCGGGATTGAGCCGAGGCCCACTGCATGGCGAATGAGTGAGCTGGGCATAGTGTTTCAAATGTGTTTTCGTGTTTCGGTGTGTGCAACAAATCAGCACCTGTATTAGTAGTGCACTATATCGTATAATACAATAGAAAACAAGAGAAATATAGAAAACGCGCTATTGCTTTTTAATGTAAAGGCGAAGCCTAATCGACCTCAAAATGTCTTTTTCTTTAACAGACTAGGAACCCATTCGTCTCGGCGATTGTAAATGTTGTTTTCTGCCGGGCTTCCACCTTAACATAGAGATATCCCTTTCAGTGACATTGCGCAACAGGCGCCGACTCCCTCGCCGCTCTAGTGGTGGCTGGACTGAAAGAAGTGGTTCCTATCTGAATCCATTCCTTTTGAGTGGACCTCGTGAGTAGGAAGCTGGGTAGTCGCAGTGTACCAGGACGACTTTTCCTCTGCCTGCACGACTTTCGTTGCGGCGAGCGTGTATTCTACACAGAAGTGCTTGTTTGTAGTTATTGGCCCAGTATGAGCGTCATCGTTACAAACAATCACCGTGCAAACAATACAGCAATGGGATCATCTTCTTCCAAGTGCTCGTTTAGGGCTGACAGCCGTAGAAGCATTTTATAATCAACGGGTCACTTCAGACAACTTTGCTGATAGCATGTGATAGGCACCTATGCAGTCTTATTACTTTCAATACGTCCTGTAACATTATTGCATAATCGCCGCGAATATTCTACAACTCTACAAGCGCAAAATATGTTGCTAAACGATTCCAATCATGGTCATGTAAAAAATAACCTCAAGAATATTGTCGGAGACATGGAATAATCGCTGATCCGGCTTAATTCTGCTGGTACAGAGAATGGAGATTCATTACCACATCTGCCTACTATTTCCCCCATCACCTGTGATTTTTTCATGAAATATAATTTGGACTCCTGAGACGACCTTTACCAAATTCTAGTAACTTATTCAGTCCTCTTGGTAGAATAAACGTTATTTCTTAGAACTTATCTAAGGAGGACCCGAAGCTAAAGGTGCAGAGTCGCCTGACGGAGCCTCTGCCCCGTACACATATTAGGCTAAAAAAAAACGATCAATACAATTCGGCAAGCGGAACTTCACTTAAGAAAGCAAAACAAAAACATTAGTACCAACGGTAAATAAGAAATATCCAACAACAATATTGAGTAAGTACAAACATAGCACACTTCGCAATTACAGAGCTCAACGCAAATATACCTTGAGGCATACAAATCGCGAGGGTATGACATATGTTACAAATGAAACACACTAACAAACATTTTTCCTTCTCTTTTTGTTACAGAAACAAATCACGCAGAGGAGAACGAAAAAATGGAAGATATGAAG
Organism: Amblyomma maculatum; assembly: GCA_023969395.1. Classification (NCBI taxonomy): domain Eukaryota; kingdom Metazoa; phylum Arthropoda; class Arachnida; order Ixodida; family Ixodidae; genus Amblyomma; species Amblyomma maculatum. Next base: position 29,065 of record JAJIZL010026313.1, read on the forward strand.
CTGTAAAACGTGAAACGACAGTGACATCAAAGTGATAACAAAATGCTGGTAGAAAGAAAGAACATGTTACACTCTTTTTTGAACCCAGCACAACCCTGTTTGAAATCAACATTCCTATCTGACCTATTCAGTATCTTGACTGTTTGAATGTGTAAAGTTTGATGTCCATAGTTAATTCTTATTGGCAGTTGTCTAAGTGTTGGATTGTCATTGAATACTGTGGTTAGGGAAGTGAAAATGATATTCCTTGCCGCGCAGGGTTCTCCAGGTAACAAAATGTACATCTTTAAGTTATAACTGCGCACAAAGAAATGGAATAATTTTAGCAGTGAGTAGTATAGATTACGTATTCTACCTTTACTTTACTTAGATTTTTTTTAAAGCTGTCTGAACGGTGAGGCTAAATAATTTTTAAATAATTCCTGCGTTTCTTTATTGTTGTAATCGGCATCTATTATCGGCTGCCGACCAGCTGCCGATGACTGGCCATAGGTCAACAGTCGGCCAATGCCGCCTGGGATGTCATTTGTACTACATTTACATCTAACACGCCCACAGACACGGCCTGAGCAATGCTGCGAGGTCGTGATAACGTGATAACCACATTCACAATATTCCCAATGAAGTTAGAAAATATAATGAATATTGGTATTATATAAATGTTCTATTTCAATACATTCTCGTTGTACTGGACGGAGACCTTGTTCATGCTTGAAAATTTATATGTGCCTTTCTAGGAAATCTGATCGAATTTACAGGCTCTTTAGTAAGCGCCACGCGTAATCCTGGCCATAGCGGACACTTTTCGATTTGGGCGAAAGGCAAGACGCCCGAATACTGTGCGATATGAGTGCGCGTTAAAAAGCTCAGGTAGCGCTACTGTTCTAGACATCTCTACTACGGCAATGTTTAATCCCGGTAAACCAAACCAAACTAAACAATTTTCCTCGAATGGTAAAAGCAATCGAGCGCTTCTTGGCAGTGTGAAATGAACAGACCTAATTTGGCCACACTACGCATTATATAATTGCGCTTTAAAATAACACGAAAATATTTGGTAATTATATAAAATTTTTGTATATTCATAAACCTTTCTCGCATATACGTTGCCCGTCTTGCTCCAAAACCCATCTCCAAAACGTACACAGACGTATCTCTAGTAGATTTTAAAATAAAATTTTGCAAATCGGACATTTCTTCGCCGCACCATTCCAAACACAAAAACATTTTATTCTCAGGCCAAAATAACTCGCCCCTGCCAGCTGCTAAAAGACATTATTACAAATATGTTAGTTGGGGTCGGCATATCTGCGTGGAACCGTCTTAGTTACCAAATACAAAATTTAGCAACTTTATAGGGCTTAAAAACACAGCTAAATAAATAAATTGTTTTCAAGCGTACTGAATTATAGTTTCGATAATGATTCTATCCTTATTCGAATTTAGAAACTCTGGCTGAATAATATTGTATATTTTGTATTTTATATATTTATTGTAGAGTTTTATTATGCTATTGTAATGTTGTATATAATTTTATATTGTATATCAAGTAACAATAGGCAGATTTATTTACTCATTTACATTGCTCAAAACACAATACAATAGGTTGTCTATGCTTGCCTTTGTGTATGTGGCTGTTGAATCTCCTCTGTATTTCGGTACAGGAGTATACAATAATTTGTAGATTTCTAACATGTGTTTTGCGCAGTTGAACGCATATTCTTCATAATTTTGTCATGTATACATGAATAAAGTTTTTCAATCACTATCTTCTTACGTTTTATAAAGTTAACTATGCTGTTTGTTTTGCAGTTTAAGTGCAACGCGTTGACACGAGCGATGACTTAGAATTGCAGAAAGCGTTGATCATTATCTTACTTGCTTCCAAAACGAATCCAGTGCTTTTTAAATGATACATAGGCATATGCATTCTTTCCAAATTACCAAATGATTTCTCGACTACGGGCCACAGCTATCTTACGTCGCGTTTTAGACTTACGCTGCACTGTTTATGAACGATTCAACAACAGACTGTTTTCAGCTTCAGCAGGTTGTTATGCATACATTCCCGACATATTGTTACGTGAAGAATAAATCTATTTATAGCATATCTACAAGACGGCTGCAACCGGCATAGCAGCGAGCTGCACCACGGAAACAGTCCCACTTCGTGATCTATATGCCTTCCCCTTCCGCGAGGCAAGCGCGCATCTCGTCCCCGTCTTCTTGTAACAATGTTCTATTTTGTCTTAGGTTCTTTTTTTATGTTTCCACAGCATGTTTTCACATGACATCTCTTTTGTTTTGCTTCCGAATTTTATTTATATATAGAAAAAAGGTCATTGCTCAGTCAGTGAAAAGGTCAGTGAAAACATTAAAGAGATAAACAACGCCGCTCGTAACGGGCACCGGCGTTGATTCACTGGAATGCCTTCGTATGTATTGTAATATTTTGAACCCCTTAGGTAAGCCACATCTGAAACGGACGGATCACTGCAGCTACGCATCTCAAATGCTCTTGTTGATCTTAAGCCATCAGTTCACGAATTGGCTACGCAAATATTTTCGCGAAACAGGAAGTCGAATAACGCTCCTAAATCTACTAGTTTCATTTGTCCAGGGTACTGTTTGTTTCCTTTTTATACTGGAGTCTTTTGATGCCTGCCTTAGTTGAAACGATAAATAATTTTAGCTCACATTTTTCACAGAAATAGGATTTATAAGGTTGGATAGAAATACATCCCTAATATTCGAATTAGTATATTAGCATTGCTCCGGCAACCGCGGAGACGATGAAACTGCTTCTCCAGCATTTGCGCCAGTGGCACCCTCTCGTTGTGTTTGCAGCAACTCTACCACAGAGGTTTGATTAACGAAGATTCTCGGAATAAGCTTTTTTACACTAGGTCCAAGTACCTGCATGTTGCACTCATACTTAAATTTTTTTTTCATCACAAAATTTTTTCAAGCTTAAAATATAAAGGCTGCCGACCCATTAGTCAGCGATGGTATGGCGGATTGTATTACTTCGCCAACACAGAGTACAACGTCACTATTCGAAACGTTTTATTCGATTCAGTGAAATAACCGTGATACACCTCACTTAAAAATACAATGCCGACCAATTATGAAAGAGCAGTGATCAAGGGTTGAGGGGGGGCCTCTGTTCATACGCCGAGCTAATGTTTCGCAAGGAGATTTGTCTTTGTGTTGTTAACTTACTTATCGGCCAAACTAAGATATGTCCACTTGTCGAAGAGTTGACTCAGCTTGCGAACTGATGCTCCCTAACGTGCCTTAGACGAAAGGCAGAAAACAAGCGGCACAATACTATACATTTCAATTGCCACCTCAAAACATTTACAATAACTGAGTCTGCCGCTCAAAGCATATAATGCGCAATTTCGTAAATACACTTAATCACCAGCGCATGATAGCCTAAGTTGCTTATGCGCCACTAAACCCAACACAACTTAATCACCGCAATCTCAGCTTAAACTCGCTTGTTTTTTTGTGTTTCTATAAGAAACAAATATTAGTGCACTGGTTTCTTTCAACTAAGTGAACCTGTTTTCCTTATTTTCAATTTGGTACAGCTGCAAAACTAACATTACTCAAACGCAAGCGGAATATACAGCTAAAGGCTCAAAAAGGCAACGACGTTTAGCTAGCAGTAGGAATCAAATGTGGCTCTCGCAAGCCTGCATGTATTTGAGCTATATTGTAATCAGCTTAGAATAAAAAGGCTAGTAATATTGCCGGAATAATAATCGCCTCGTATTGGTAGGATTAGCGGATTTCGACATCAGCACAGGTTAAATCTATTTCTTCTCGGCAGCAACCTCAGTGTTTAGAAGGCTGACGCACAGGGTTTAAACTTCTTACTAAATATCCAAATTTTATCGTTTTGTTTGTCCCTACATTTACCTGAATAACAAACAGGCCTGCAAGAACACCACAAACTCATACGGCAATAATACGCCACGGTAGATGTACACTGATAGCGAAGGCAAAATTGACACCCATACGTTCAAAACAAGGAAGCTCATGGTCACTTCAGCGCACTCTCAAAACAGAGGGAACTAACTTTTGTCACGCAGAATCACGTGAGGCCTAAATATAATATTGACGCCACCTTAAGGTGACATTTATTTCAATCCTTTCTGTAGCATTTACGAGGCCGTCATTTTGAAGGGTGTCTTTCAGCGCTATCCAAATTTTCTCATCCGTTTGGGCTCCAAGCTGCTATTGAAGGGAGCTGAAAACCAAACCTGGTCTTTACAAGACGGCTCAGGTGGGAGGAAACTAGCGCTTCAATCAAAGGGACAGGCTCAGCTGACCTATTGCAGTAGAACCTGTAAACCTGTGATGCAACCGCAGAATTCGATATATAATGTCGAAGAAGTATGGCTCGTATATATCCTTGCTTTATTATGTCGACCACAGAGGTATTTTGATAAAGATTGCTAACAAAAATGTAAGACAAAGCCTAAACCGCTTAGCATATATCAGTGACCGATTGCGCATATGTAAAACAGATTACACATAAATGTTCCCGTGGTATAATACCACGGGAAACAATGGATTGTGGCACCAACGCCAGAGTCCTTGCTGTTGCATGGCTCATCAGCCATTAGTAAATTGCGATTTCAGTTTAATCATGAAAATGGCGACACAACGGCGCCGCCAAGCTTTGAGCTGACTCGATGTTGAACGAGAATACAACGAGAGAGTTTCCATAGGTGGGAATGATCCTACGATAACTAGCATGATAACCAAAGCTTAAAAACATTCAATCAGCACATTTTGAGACAAGTGAGAGTCCACAATTCCCAAGAGCACTTGAGCAGACAACGAGACGGCATCGATAAAAGACTGCTTCTTTGCCTCCTTCGCAACCACCTAACCGAACACGTAAAGTCTCAATTGTGCTGAAGCAACGTCAAGAGTGTTGTAGATTTAAGAAAGTCAACGGTGTTCTAATAAAATTTGTTACCTCTTTCACAAAACATGGTTGCAAATTGTTTATTATACTTCTTTTGTTGCATTGCTTTTTAGATTGTTGTATAATTTGCTTGTTTGAGTCGTTTCCTGCCCAATTCCTGCTCAGGCCGCCGTCTCGAAAACTTCCTTTAGGCACAGCCTTCGCCGCTTGTGTACTTTCGCCATGAGGCAAAGGCGTAAAATGCCGAATCGGAGAATATCGTACCCAGACATGACCGAAACCCCGTGGCGCTATTCCCCCGAGGGCGGAACCCCTCGTGCAGTCGCAAATTTGAAGCTTGTGCCCTGGATGCGCGCTTAATGAACCTCTCGGGACGACAATTGCTGCCGTCGGATGGCGTACCTTGATTGGCAATGGTTTCCCAGGCTATTCAAGCATGAGTGCTGCCATTTGGCGATAGATTACCTCACGAGCTTCCGACGAGCGCAGGGTTCCTGGCAAGCAGAGGACGTCATGAAGTTTCTCTAGCCGTCAGTATTCCAGAACACTGCCGTACATCTAGTAGCTGTTGGACAGCGCCCAGCTTGTTTATAGAAATATCTATAAATTGTGCATACGACGCCTTTTATCCATCTCGTCGATGCTGACTCAGAGTGTTCGCTACTGCCAGCTATCGAGCAAGAAACTGCTCAAGAGCATTACAAGACAACTACTTTGCACAATAATGTCGAAAGGGTAAACGTTATGCTATTTTCGTATACGATGCTCAAGAACGCTTAGTGGCTAAGATATAATAACATTTCTAGGGAGAGCATCAATCAGGTAAACGATGTTGCCCAAGGAGATGTCCGCTTTGCACAATAAAATGTTTTTTTTTCTGCTTCTGCTGGGTCTGACAATAGTTTTTTCACACTTCAATACTTCAAAACCCTGCGCCTTTCTCTCAGTCTATCTCTCGCTGATATTTAGACAAAGTGTCGCGCACCAATAGGCTAAACAAACCACGTGCAGTTCACATGAGAAGAGATCTAGAGGCGAAAATGGGAGGCGGTAAACATCAGTTCAGAAATTTACTCTTTTTACTCGGCCTAGCTTCTTGATATAAGTGCTTATTTACGACGGTGCACATAAAGATACCTACTGTCCCCTTTATCAGAAAACATCATGGATAGAGAGCATTTGCCCGTTTTGCTTCTTATGTGCTTTATAAACCCTTTATGGACGAAAGAAACTGCCCAGCCTCCTGACCCTGCTGCACCAGATGTAAAAATGGTAACGTACATCCTCTGTTTATAGTTTGGCCTAATAGCACCATAAAGATATTAAACGCTAGCTCGAGCACTCCTGATAATAATCTTAGTATGAGTCTTGTAACAACAGATTGAACAATGCTTAAATGCGACAGATCATTGATATCTTACTTATAATATGAATGTGTTCAGGTAAGCAGAACAGTCGATGTCACATGACCATTTTGATCCCGGGGCAAGACGCTGAAAAATGTCAGTTTTAAACACTACATTCTGGCTTGAAAAACAAAAGTTGACACTTAAACCTTTTTCTTCATTATAGAATAAGTGTGCTTGATCTCAGGTAAAATATGAAACTTTTTCAGACAATGCAACATATGCGTCTAAATTTTGAAAAAAAAAGCAAAACAAAATGGACTAATCTCATGCCAGTTTAAAAAGAAACAGCATCTCTGCTTTTAATAAAATCTCCCTTTAGAACCCTCAGTACCTCAAAGTTATTATGGACTGGAAAAGTGTTACACTACTTTGTTTGAAATATAAAAATTATATAAAACTCAGAGCTTGTACTCAGATTTGTTAATATCTAGCCTTGGATTATGGCACTGTCCAACAAGTATTTTTCATCGAATTTGTTACTCTTTGTTACGATGAGTATGTTATTATTTCTGGATAAATGTGCTGCTGGTCAGTTTACTGTTCGTTCTCTATATTACTTCGAAATTGGCCAGAATTGAAAAATATAAAAAAAATGAACCAAATCTATTAGAAAAAAAAATGCATCATCATCAATTTTTATTTAAACTGCTGATACCAACACTCAGTTTTTATAAATTTGAGGCACTTATAACTATTGCATAATGTAGAATAAAAAGTATAAAAATAAACAAAGCTGGGCGCATGAATTATTCTATTGAATTTCTTAGCACTTTCACTTAAGAGAAAGGCGTCTTAAACTCGATTCATTATTTGCGGAATTTCACTTTGTTTTATCTCATGCAATATCCAAAACCTTCTCATTGATTTTAAAGTCGTTTCTTTCTTGTTGTCAGCGCTCATGATTACTTAAAATAAAAGAAATTTGCTATTTCTTGTAGTTACGGAAACACGCAAGTGATGCTTTAGGTTTCACTTTATCCTGTAAAATATTATTTATGTGCAATGCAGTTGTATTCAATCCCGCTCATGATTTTATTATTGCATACACCTGTTTGATAAAGATATTATATGTTTTTAAACTATTTTCAATCAAGTGCACTTACGTACTACTATCTTAAGCAGAATGCTCCGCATGATAGCTTTGGTGGAACTATATATGTCATTATGCATGCGGCACGAATGAGCCGAGATAACCTGTGTTCTTGTTGAGAGACCTACGTACAAATCAAGCACGGAGTGACATATGCCTGCCAAAGGAGGCTCTCCGTCGTCGAACTGCGTCGACCGGCTCCCGTGACGTGGTGGTTACACACGTAGTGTGAAATCGTAATGAATCCTGTATTCGAAGGGAACGTTGTATGACTTTGCAGAGAAGGTCTGGCAGGAAAGAGAAGGTGACGGGGATTTGTCCCCGTTCCGGAAAGAGTAGATCCTAATTAGCATGTCTCCAACTCCACTTTAACCTCACTCAACCTCTACTCCGAACAATGCACTCCATGGCATGGTAACAAAGGAGTGGCTGCTTCTCTTTTTTTGTCTGGCTTCCACTGTAGGACCACAGAAAGCCCTCTAGATTAACTGCAACAATCATTGTCGACGTCATTGGATGGATGGCCTCCTTTGATGGATGTATGCCGCTTTGTTCTTAAGTTGTTTCCGGCCATATAGCCTAGGAGAGGTGAACATAACGCGAACCCGTAATCCATCTGCTCTGAAAAGCCTCTAGTCTCGCCTTTAGCTAGATGCCTTGCAGTTTAGGGGGTTTGCGCGTGCGCTTTGTTTCACCTCAGCTTTTCTACGGGATAGATAACGCCTTCGACAATAATACCGGCCATACCAGCTCATTTGTGTCATAGGAATACACACATATATAATAACACAAAAATTATCACGGTACGGGGAATTCTGCTTGCGAGTTTACGTCAGTGCATTTGAGGTAAATCGCCTCCGAAAATATATTATTGCTAATTTTTATCATAACTGATATATTAAATAATAAATACAAGACCTCGATTAAATACCACTGCACCGCACAATAAGAAAGATTACAGGACCGAGTAGAAGCTAAGCCACCACTTCCGTTTTCACATAACTACAAGAAATAGCGAATGTATTTCATTTTACGCTATTGTTTACTAATCCAAAAAGCAGAAAGCAACTTTCTAACCACTCAGAAGGCATTGGATACTGCATGAGGTATAATGTCACTGATGTCAGCAAATAATGATTAGAATTTATAACGCCTACTCTATAAAGGAAAGGCCGAAGAAGTTCTATAGAATAAAACCATGCGATGTGCTCTACAGTTATTTGTATTTTTATTGTACATAATGATGTACTTTTTAGTTACATGGATGTATGAAGAACTGAGTGTTGCATTTGCAGGTTTAAAAGAATATGAAGTGATGGCGTTGTTCTTTAAACTCAAATCAAGGTTGTTCATTTATTGATATTTTTAATTTTCGCGAATTTGGAATTAAATGGAAGACGAGTCGACAACTCCGGAGCTACAAAATATTGCTGTAGTAAAGAGCAAGGCCTGCGTAATATGTCAAGAGGGTTCAATGCAGAAAACTTATTGAATGGACTAATATTGTCAAATTTCTATGCAAGCTATATAAGAGAATACTAAGCCCATAGTTTGACGTTTACTTCTTAATAGGAAGCACTACGTGATTCTATAAAATAAAAAATGTATTCACGTTTGCACCTATCTTTATATCCTTAGTTTGCATAATGCAATACTTCTTATTGCCTGATATTTATAAAGTAATAAGGATTGTTCTTAGTGATCTTCATAAAAATTTAAATAGGGGTACTGTTTTAAATACGAACCAATTTTGTTCATTATTTATATTTTTGAATTTTGGCTGCATTCAAAACAGTATGCAGAGAGAACGGACAACTCAAATGCTTCAATCCTTGCCAGAAGTAAAGAACAATATCTGGATAATGTAGGCAAATATTTGCAATGGCAAATCAATATAATTCAAAACTCTTCAGTCCAAATATTTCAGATGTATTGAGGGTTAGTGAGAGATAGTTCAATAAAAATTAAAAAAAATAAGACGTTGCACAGTAACAGTTGCATAGACGGGGTAGGTAAAAAATATTAGATGACAAAATTTTGTGCGGAAGCATCAGGTCTTCAAACATGCAACTTTCGGAGATGGTAGAAACGGTGTCTTCCACTAATAGTGGCATACGATTGCTCCCCGAGAAACGCAAGCAGTACCTTGCTAACATAAGATTCATTCTTTTGTGTCAATACGTATGCCCATATATATATATATATTCAGTAGAAGTGGCAATGGGCCAGTTTACTGAACGAAGTAGAACGTTACGACAGACTTCGATTTCAAAGTATATTTCGCTGACAATTTCGGAAATGTGTCACGTCTTCGTCATGGCGCTTGACATTTCGCCATCATCGGCTTGCAGAACAACGAGGAGTTGTGATGTCGCACTCGTTGCCTACTAGAGGGTGAGGGGGGGAGGGACCAGAACGCTTGTTTTTGTTTATTTTTACTTTTGTTCTTTTCTTTGTTTGATGTTTTGTGCGTCGCCTTTTGAGAGCAACATGCTATCAACAGGAGCAGCAGTAGCAGCAGGGAAGCGTCCTGTGCTCAGTGCGGTATTTTAATGTGGGTAAAACAAGGCACTATAAATGGCGTACGTATTTACTGGAAAACCTATATATAACGCGAGCCGAGACTTGGCGTGTTCTGAAAAACTTTAATAACGGACATAACCTCAGCATAAATTTTGGTTATTGAAACATTCACTCTTCTTCTCTGCCCCCCCCCCCCCCTCCCACACCCCTCCCCGCTCCATACCCTTCTAGAAAGAATGTGCTCGGATTGTAAGAACTCTTTTCATGTTCAGAAAATTATTTGTTGAAGAGATAGCATGGGTTGAACCGAATATTTGGAGAGTGTGAATGAGTAGGCTGATCAGATCGGAAGGCTGGTTAATTCGAAATATTTGGCATTCCATTTTTCTTCACAGCTGCGCGGAAAATTTGACTTTGTTATATTAACGGCTTTTATAAGTCGTTAAGGATAATTTCATTCCTTTATTTAAACGGTCTGCCAGTGTGTTTAAGCTAGCGGAAACTTCAGCTGCTTTACCTGTGTGGCAAACCTATGTTTCTTTTTACCACTATCACCAGGAAAGGAGACATCAATGGGTTCCGCGCTATTTTTTAGAGTATTATTTCGACTATATGAAAGCATCAGATATGTGGAGAAGGATGCAAAATATTTGACTATATGCATCATCGTGTGCCACTTTCTGCAAAACAGGTTTGCAGTGCACAAATGAAATACGGTTGACTAATTGATCAACCGGCTTTAGACAAGTAGCTGCCGATTAGCATTCATGGACACTTAGCTATTCGTTATATTGAAAGAACAAAAAAAAATAGGAAGGTGGTAGCTTACGTCCAATGCAGTGGTACCAGTGAAGAACGTGCCTTTGATATTGATGTTCGCTGGGATTGAGAAAACGACGAGTGGGAGACGACGCGAGTAGGCAAGTAAAATATTAGTCGAAAGCTGGGTATTTGCATGGTGTTTACCGTTCTTCTTACAGTGAGTTTCTTGCGCACGTATTTGTACTTCCATGTACATATACATATGAAGTTACCCCCCATACACGCAAATGCTGAAATGAAAGTTGTTGTAAAGGCAGCTTTTAAGACAGAGACAGTGAAACTATGAGATAACGTATTCTTGACAAAGCAGTGTGGACATTGAAGGAACACGCAAAATCAAACACGCGTGTTTTGACTCAAGAAAAGAAGTGCGTCGTACTGAAAACGCAAATGTAAATATTTTTTAATGACGGGTAAGCCTCAAAGAAGCAGCTATTACATTTTACGAGTATTTTTATAAGAAATGGGGATTATTACATTATTCTTGCCTTACTATTTCAGTTCATGAACACATCACTACGCATATGGACGTATAATTCTACAGAACTTCCAAAGTGCTTCTGCCAAAACGACTTGGTTTGGAATATCACTGAGGACTACGTATACTTTAGCCGATCGTACACGTTGGACTTGCAAAATGTGCACACGGACCACCTGAAAGGAACATTCAAAAAAGATAACAAAGCAATGATGCTAGTTGGACCAGGTGAGGGGAATTTTTTTTTTCGGCTCGGTCGCTATTTTAGACTATACCAACAAAATCCTTCGGAAATGTATATGCATTTTGGTAGTTATTTAATAAGTACGTTGTTTACAAATATATGGACATTGCGTGTCAAGTTTTTTTTAAAGAAAAATCGGCGTTTCAGCGTAAAAACTGTGCTGAACGGTTTGGTAAAAAGGTTGTACATGCCCTTCATGCTACATAAAGTCGTTTTGTGAGCTTCATGCAGTAGCAAATAATTCCGCGAGTTAAGTTAGCAGTAGTATTTTTGCGAATCGAATTCCAACTTCAGGACTCGTCGAAAATGTTCTGTTTCAGTGGAGACAGCTACTTTCTAACAGCTCGCTTGCTAACCTGCCGACATCAGTAAATCGACATCGTAAGTGTAGCCATGTGTACAGGTTTTTACTTTTAATACGCGCAGTCATTGAAAACTAGATGAATGATGTCAAAACACATACCTGAAAGTTAAGCGAAATATTTAACGGGCTATGAATGAACGCGACAAAGATGGCAAGTAAAGTAAATAATGAACGTTTTTAAAAGTCAAAACATCTTGGCGTTGACATGTGCCAATGCAGGAGTGTAGAGTGATTTCACTAACCCAAATCCGCTTCCATTCGCAGGTTAGTGCAGCAAATTAAAAGCTGCCAAGCTTGAAATATATATACAGGAAGGAATTTAGAGATAGCACGAATCAAAATATTGTAGAAAAAGATAAACGCGAACAAACAGTTGAGACCGTAGGACGATGCAAAAGGATATGTGCAGAACAGCATTTTGTGCTATTAAGCTCAAGGCGATGCCTTCTTGAATTGGCGTCACGAAACATTACGTCACCGAAAGCTTAAACGCCACGAACATTGAGGTTAAAACACCGGTTTATTCCGGGACAACAAAAACCTCAAGAAGGTGCTACAATGGTATTGCAGCGAACAAAATAGGAAATCAGTGGTCTGATTGGTGCTTAAAATGCGGGTCCAATTGCGGGTTCGAACAAAGAAGCTTTACGCTAACAATACATAACAGTACAGCACAGAGACAGGCAACGGGGAAGCAGCCACTGACGCCGGGTACCGCAACAGCGTCTGTATCGAGGCTCGCACAACGGCGCGCCTCGGCTCTAGGGCCAAGATGGGCTATAAATCCCCAACCTGTTCCGAGAACATCGCGGCGGGCTGCAACGGGCCGTGGCAATAACGGTGCCCACAGGCACCGTCTCCTGGTGCAGCCGAATTCCTCAAGGAAATTTCCCGCGGTGACTGCATGCTCCGCGCTTATCAAGCTTCGCCGCCTGGATTAATCAAATACCACGCAACCGCCTAATATGAGTCCGGGGCTGCCAAATACCCTCGCACACCGAAAAAAAAAAAGGAAGCGCATGAGAGCGGGCAGCGGACATACGTTTGTGCCTATGGCGTGAATGAGCGGGGAGGCCCAACAAGGCTAGCTTTCGGAATATATATATATATATATATATATATATATATATATAAAAATATATATATATTACACGGCACAGGAGATCATGAAAATTACCAATGAGCGCGGAATGAAAAAAAAAAAAAACGTTTCATTTGTTAGAGCCCAAATGCCCTAATTCCTAATTCTAGGGATGCATTATGAGCCGCACGTTTGGGTTGTAATATACACCCCTCAATTTCCCAACTTGTGACAAACTACGCACCTTTCTTTTGCGCCAGAAACAACCGCTGCCCTCTCGCGTCAAAATAAAATTGATATGTATTCATGCTAAGAACTGAGGACAGTGGTTGAAATTCCCAAAATTTATCACCAATTCTAAGATCAGGTGCAATATTCTGACGCCTATTAGTTAATGCTTTTTGTTAGCAGAAACGTGTTTTCACCTCGTATATTTGATGTTCTCAGTATGTAGTTTTATAGACCTGCCTCATATGAACAGCGATTTTGTCGGCTACTGGAGAAACATGATCTCAAATTTTGCGAACAATGAAAAAAAGTGTGAAACATAAATGTTCTAGCCTTGGATACTTTTGCTACACGACCCTTGGCCAGGGTCACGACGCATTAAACCGTCGCTTGCCGGCATCTCAAGTTTATACATACATACATACATACATACATACATACATACATACATACAT
>JAJIZL010026313.1:42713-101502 GCA_023969395.1 Amblyomma maculatum
TACATACATACATACATACATACATACATACATACATACATACATACCGCTTTAAATCAAAGGAAAAATTTATGTTTATGGGCTTTACCGTCCCAAACCGACTGAGACTATGAAAGACGTTATAGTGGAGAAATCCGGAAATTTCGACCACCTGGGGTTCTTTAACGTGCACTGACATCCCACAGAAAATGGGCGCCTTGCTCTTCGCCTCCACTGAAAAGCGGCCGCCGAGGCCAGGATTTGATCTCGCCGTTTAGAGAACAGCAGTCGAGCACAACCACGACAGAACGACAAATGTTTCCGCAAATATGAACATTTGCTCATATTCCGTCACCGTGGTTCGAAATTGCATTATGGTCCGGTTGTTTTTCAATAAATAAATATAAACATCCATGCCATTTGTCGAAAGCCCCGAACACTGCTCGAAATTATATTATGTCAAAAAGTTATTTCTAGCTTCAAAAAATTACCTGGATAAAATTTGCCTCTTCCTTTCTTCAATGTATCCTTCGGATATGTCTTTACCTTCACAGCTGGTGGCGCTGCTTCCTCCACTGAATTGTTATGGTTCGCTACACCAGACCTCTCCTGCGGAGTGTTTGCTATTACGTTTAAAACCGGTATGTATGAAACTCAATTTCCTAAGTTTTAAAGATGAATAGCAAGATTTTATTTTTGCCCTACACTTTCTATCAGAATACCTAAAAGCGCATTGCGTCGCGACCACCCATCTAAGCGATAGCTTTTCTCCTACTATGGTGGCTTTTAAAATACTCTGACGTACTTCTGAGAAAATATCGCCTATGCGTTATATCTGCTCCTTTTTAAAATTACTACAAGACTCACAGTGGCCTGAAATCGTAACAGACTGGCAACAACAACAAATGTATATTATGAGAGACTGAGTGCATGACGACAGCCACCTCTCAGCCTGCCGAATTGGGCTCTAACAAAGCGCCTCGCTGATTTCATACGAGTGCCGTAGAATGATTTTTACTGCTGAAGCAGTAAATTCTCAGAGTTCAAATTATGCGTTTTAATGAATTTTGTCGGCAGTATATCATTATATCAAGTTAGTTTATTTGTCTGATTTGAGTAGGTTTCAGGTGTTCGCATCGGCTGTACGACGGGGACGCAAAAAATGCCGGGTCACAACGATAACGCTGGGTTGCTCTCGCTTTGTAGCAACACTGCTATGCAGTTTAGGCGAAGGAAGGTATAAGAACTGAGTTAATTTATAGAAGGTTCCAAGATTTTTATCAACTGCTATATGACAATCACCATGACTAAGTTTGCCAAAATGGGGTAGGTTTAAAGACCGTTATAAATCTTTCGAGTTTAGGAGGAAAAACGTCGGCGCCGCCGGTGCCACCGTAGGGATGGCGGCTTGTTTCGCCTCGCTGTCGCCTGAGCATATGCGAGAATGCGAATTCTTTTGCACGAAGTGGACGAGTGTCATAACACAATTTTGTATAAAAAACTATTGACGACAAAATGCAAATTTTGCGATTAATCTGAGCTCTGAAATTCAGCGGTTTAGCTTGGAGTAGAATTCCAGGAACTTCACCAGTAGCTTCCAAGTCAGTCAGGTTAATGAAATGTTGAGCGCAGAGGCGCCAGCGCTGTGGTGAAATTTTCTTGGAAGTCAAATTCAAAGCGGCAAGAGCTCTGTATTTTCTCCGAGCAAAGAAGCACCCCGCGTTTATTATCGATTGCAAGGACCTTGTTGCTTATTATATGTAAGAGTTTAGTGAAGCCAGTAAAGTTGCTGCGGACAAATACTCTGAAGAGGTGCCCAAAGCCTTTTTCTGTGAAGCAGCCGACGCTAGCCCTAGTTACCGAAGGCTGGTGAATTCCCACAGACGCTTATTTAATTCCATCTGCACACGATATGGTTCAGGTTGGCTGGCCTGCGCCGTGGAAGGGTTTTCATATGTGCGATCGGTGGGCGCTTTTGCGGGGACGAGCGAGAACTGACGACGGCCGATTCTGCGATATACGGACGCCGATGCGATTCGGGATTCGGCTGAATCCAACGCAGATTTTCGGGCCCGGAAGGCAACATTTTATTAAGGGCATCTGTACACTAGAAGGACGCAAGCTATGATCACCGAGACTCTGTCTCGTAGGATAGTCAGCTGATTTCTTACTTCGCACGGCGCACTCAAACAGGACCAGCCGAGCGGATACTGGTGCCGAAAGGACAAAATATTTAGTGGCCCATTATTTTTGTTATTTCGATACCATGGGCAAACGTAGCTTGAGATGGCATCGGGAAGTATTTTATCCTACAAATGCTTCAAGACATTGTAACGGTTTAGGCATGGCTTGAACGTAGTGATAGAGCGTAAGCTCTGGGTGTTGCAGCTAATTTTTCTGCTGCGCCTAGAATAAATGTGTCGCCGTAACAACGTTCGGACGAACATTCGGTCCTAGCAACTCGCTGTTCTTTGCATCTACCAGCTGCCGAGTTACGTCTTTTTTTTTCTTATTCTTATTCTTCTTTTTTTTTATTTCGTATTTTCTCCGCGTTCTCTACTTCGAATTTTTCACTTTCTTTTTCCTTTTATTATTCTTCATCGTCTTCTTCATCATCCACGCTGCCATAGTAACACGCCGACGGCTTAAAAAACTAGCGCTCTGTAGCTTTCGCTACAAACGTTACATTTCACATCCCCCTGAACTGTTTTCTGCGATGGAGACTTGCTCTTTGGTTGAAGAGGGAGCATGAAACAAGTATATCCGTCCTAGGTAATTCATAGGCACCATAGATGCTGCAATAGTGTTGACGCAGATGCGGTGGCAGGGCTAATCAAACTATGTTCCTATGGGTTGCGGAGGTAATCAAAACATTAACGATGGCTAGCCTTATTTTAAAAAATGCGCTCGTGTGCAACCAGGCGCGCGATGAAATTGCATTGAAAGACATCTGCTGCCTGTGTTTGAGTTTTTGTACGTAAGACTTGCCTTCAATCACTGGACGGAACGAAGGCCTCCGTATTGCCCTAAGGTCCCGAAAATTAGCTTGAGGAGGCTACATCGGCATGAAGATGAAATTAGTCAGTAGCAAAACTCTTCCATTTAAAATGCTGCATATCATTCTTCTGTGTCCTTTCTCGCTAGAGGCAGAATGTGGTTGATGCACAGGGTAGTAGGTATACAACGAAATTATTGTTGAGTGTCCTTACGACTGTCCTACTTCTGTCGGAGAAAGTTTCAACCTTATTCACATTTTTGTTAACTTGCGTCTTTGGTAATCTTCATCCTTATATAGAATAATAACTCAGCTGTGCGACAGAGTAAAGCAGAAAAATAAATTGAAAACTTTTTTCACACTGTAGTGTTGCTTACTGAGTGTAAACACCACAGCAGAGGAAGCAGCCTTATAGGAAGATGCCTTAGGATCCCGGAAAAATTAAAAACTACTTACGCAAAACTGATAACTGAATAATGTGTATTCTCTCTTGATCAGTCAACGGTAAAAGCCATCTGCGAGCCCCCCCATTATGAACGTGTATAGAATTGCAAACAAAACAATTACAACTCTTTGCGCACGAAAACTGCACCGCGCCACGTATATCTCGCGGAAAGCAGTCCAAAAACAAAGTAAAGAAAATTTTAAAACCATAAATAATAGTAGCAAGGCATTCAAATAGAACAACAAAAACAAACTAAACACATTCTGTGAAATCGCCGCGTGGTAAAGTCAAGACTGGAAGCCAGAAATGAAGCATCTGCGAGCACTTTGAAAGAAACAATTTATTAGGTTGACTTGAGCCTACAAAATATCTAAACAACTAGGTGGATGCGATAGCAACAAGCGTACTCAGTGGACGTGAACCTACCGATTCCCGCAATGTTCGGCAGATATGAATTGAATCTCAGCGAAAAAACATCTCAATAAAATGGCCAAAGGTGACGAGAAAATCAGGAGCAAAAAGGAGCAGACGCGAGTGGATAGAACTATTTGCGAGGCGGTAGCCATCTTAGTGCATCTTGCGCCACATCGAAAGTGATGAATCCTTCTTCAGCCAAACCAAGAGCAAAACAACAAAGATCATAAGATGGTTCCACGCTATATTATAAAAAAACTATAAAGCTGCAGTCCAGCGGCCATTACCATTACCATCATTACCATCATTACCATCAGCGGCCATTACCGTCGTACAAGTTCCTGGGCATTCTTTTAACACCGAACCTATCCTGGAACGAACATATCACTTCCATCTGTGCTAAAGCATCTCGCTCTCTTGGTTATCTCCGCCGTAACCTTAAAAAAGCGCCCGCTCATGTCCGAAAATTAGCTTACATAACCTATGTACGCTCCCAGCTTGAATTTGCGTCTTCGATATGGTCACCACACCAGAACTATCTGAACATAAAATTAGAATCGATACAAAACAGAGCTGCCAGATTTATTTCCAACAACTATATCCGCCAATCTAGTGTGTCTGAAATGAAAAAAGAACATGTTCTCCCGCCTCTAGAAAATCGCCGCCAAGTTTCGCTTCTGTGCTTGTTACACAAGTATGTGTATACGGATAGGCCTTCGCCGCTGCCACTAAGCAATCCACTGCGCACGTCTAGACGCTTGCACAATCATCTTAGTTTTTCTCGCATCTTTGGCCGTACGAAAGCTTTAAACTCATCTGCACTTCCTCGCGCCATTTCACTCTGGAATGATCTTCCTGATTCAATTGCATCGATAAATAGTCCTGCTTCATTCCGTGAGAAAGTGTTAAGTTTGTATTGCTAGTTCAATGGACCTATGTTATACTATTATCATGTTGCCTTTCTTTCTAAATGTTTTCTCTCATATTTTTATATGCATCTGTATGTACTCTATTCTGTAGCGACCATGTATAATTACGTTGGGAATTCTTTTATGTTTGAAATTATGTAATACCTAGTGTCTGCTCCTTGTTTACAGCCATTAACCTTGATATTGTAACCCCCCTTACACAATGCCCTTCGGGGCCTGTAAGGTTCAATAAATAAATAAATAAATAAAAAATATATAAAGGTTACAATGGTCCGTGCAATATAGAGTACAGATGCCAAAAACCGCTTTTGCCTGTAGCATGGGTGGGACGGCAGTGCTTCGTTAAGTATAATGGCATATCCAGCTGCGTGACTTCCTCGAAATAATATAAAAGGCAGTCGAACAAGATTAATTTTAAAGTACCTATTTTTTATGACAGAGAGAAGTGAAGGCCGCCTTATTCGATATAGGTTAATATAGCGTTTGTATGAGTGAATAAACTTTATTGAATTAAGACAAAAACAAAGCTAACGTAAGTGGGCCCTCGCTGCGGCATAGTCATAGAACGCAGTATGCTCAATTTAATCTTTTCGAGGTGTAAATCATATTTGCCACAAAGAAAGCACACAGCATGGTTCTATTACCAGCTGAATTGGGACTTTCACGAAAAACATTTCCTTCTCAAACCGCGCGTAATGATTTCGTTATTTCCCACCGCGCTGTCAGATCTACCAGAAAATGTCAGTATATTATACTTGTCTGAACCAATAGGAGTTTCCATTAAGGAAGTTTCGCGCTTGGGAAATGCGTATGCCAGTCATGAGTTACACTGAGCTGGTAAAGAATATGAATCCTAGTCAGGCTTTACCGGTTTCAGTGCACACAGAACCAAAGGCAAAGTACGTGTACTAGAATATTAGATCAAATGCCATAAAACACAGACTACTCATCACGTTGTGGGAGCCTTTGTTTTCATGTTCTTTGGTTGCACCGAAGTGTACATTCTGACTGGCTAAACAAAGAACAGTTATTGCAAAAAAATAGTTTTTTTTTTCACACAATCGCAAGAGTTTTTCAAATGCTGCTGTCGTCTTTTCACTTTCAGGGGAAGTTCCTTGGTATGAGCTGCGCTTTAAAGATATTAAGCGGACAGGCATACCTGACATAAAATGTGTGAAATATTTTGAGCGTGTACCAAAAAAAGGAGAAGTAATTTACAATCCAATATGTAAAACATTTTTTCCCCCGGAAACAAAAATGCTGATTAAAAAAGGACGCAGGTGAGCCCTTCAGAGCAGATAGACCCATTCTGCATGAGTACAAAGGATGGTAGAGCTCACAGCGAGCTAAAATTGCCCAGCTTGCAAAATACCTCTTAATTTCTGCTGACTCTGGATACAGCGAAACTGAAGGCACAAGTTATAAATAAAGTTCAAATAATAAGGTGCCGTTTTTGGAATAAAGCTGCATATATGAACTTCAAAACTAAATACATCTTGAGGATATTCGTGCAATATCAACACAAACACCAGTGCCCGTTTCTTGTCACCGCTGACAACAAACCGTATCAATTATGTATTTACTTGTAGCTGCGGTTGTAGGTACACTTCTCTTCTACTAGAAGCACGATGCGAACGTCTTTAGCGTTTATATTACGTTTTGTGTGAAGTATATAACAGGCACCATAAAAACAATGTGTATTGTGCGCATCTACCAAGTTACTGGGCACAATTGCATCAAGTTTAGAGAAATTGAGCCTAGTTCAAAAGCAGATTATAATGAGTCTCAAATATTATTTTCTTTATTGTTTCCAAAGCTCCATCCCTAAATAAAAGAATCCTCGGCTGTGGAACTGAACACCTCAGACACTTTCAAAGTTCAATTTTTGGTAGGGCAATAGTTCTGTTTACTCAATAATACAGGTTTTGCAAACACTAACACGGCAAACACGATATAGAGTAAGTGTGGTAACCCTATGCGGTGTTGTGACGCTGGGGCTACGTCGACCCGGCCTTCACTTGGTAGCGTGCAGAGACTCGGGGTTGAAGAAGGACTGAATCTTCTAAGTTGGTGAAATATGTACAAGCAGGTTTACTGGCACTTTGAGAAAACGTATTTACAAGAATATTTACATGAAAAAGAAGGGTACATCAGCAAAATGACAAGCGTTAAGAGTTCTTAGCGAGAAGCGACTGGATGAGCCGTTTACCCAGGGCCCAGAGCGACATTTCGTGCTCTGCAGCGTCCTTAAAAACCCCCTATGTCCAGCCCCTCTCTGAAGATGCTGACCAACCAAATCCAGGGCACGCCCCTCAGGTATCGGCATCCAATCGAACACATCACTGCACTGATGGTCTGAAGCACTGACTGGTCCGGCATTCATTCGTTGGGCGTGATCACTTGTTGGCGGGAAAAGCTTGGGAACGGCGAGGAGAGGAGGTACATTTCTATTCTTCAGCAAAGAAACCACAGGCTGGTTCTGACAAGGGGTTTTACTTCTCAGAAACCCGAGTGCACGTGGCGCCGCATAGGGCTCCCAACATGGTCCCTTTTCGACAATTGCAAACCTTTCCTGCATTCCCGGGAAATCACTTAATGGCCGTATGAGTCATGCTCCTTTCTTGTCCTGCACGTCAGCGGACATGTCACTCTGTCGTCTCCTTTGGATAGGAGGCATTCATCACTGGAGGATAGCACTTCTCGACTGGAAGGGTGAACAAAAGAAAGAAAGCACTTCCTGCTATTTCCCGCAGGGGGACGTTTCTTTGTGTTTTTCCAGACGTTCTCTTGACAGGGTCAATTTGGCATTTGCAGGTTGTCCACAAAGCAAAACATGCTTACAAAACAGGATTCCTGGAAACAGGCTCACTTAGAGCCATTGGACCATCACCACATATTCACAAAACTTATCCATGCCCACAGGCGAACAATAGAGCGCGCAATTGCGGATGCTTGGTCGTAACAGCGGCTGTATGAACACAATGAATGCAGCGTCGCCTGGGTCGTCTGGATATTAAGACGCACATATATTTTAAAGCTATAATTTGCACACGAACATAGCTCTACATAGCATAAAATACATAATTAAACCAAATAAGCACGGTAACATCTACCACAGATACGAATGACAATTTTTGCCTTTCGCAGTGCTGTCAAAGGCAGTGCGGCCATCGCTACAAGTACACCGACATCTTTGGGTGCCCTGATTTTTTGTCTTGAACACATCTTCAAAGAAAATCAAGCAAAGTTAAAAACAAAACTGCTGCAATTGTTTGAATGAGGAAAGAATGGGCTGCCTTAAGTTGATATGAACACAATTGAGTCTTTGTATGACCGCGTGGCACAGTACTCAAATTTAGTATGTTAGCATGAAACACTCCAAGCATGCAGATAAGAGATAGCAGTAACGAAAGGACACAGTATAAAGTTGCCACACATTAAACTCACACCCTTCTCGGCACCACTCAAAGCTCGATTTAACTAAACCCGAATTATCCCGAACGTACTCCGATTTACCATCAGAATACCATAGAGTCCAGTGCGTTGAATATCTCAAAATAGCGAAACAAATTTCCTGATCTGTCCAAATTTAACGTTTTTCGAAAACGCGAAGTTGAAAATTGCAATTTGTGGTCTGTTCTGTTTGTTTTGTTTTTTTATAGCAGCAATAAACTTCATTGACTGCAAGCCAACGGTAACATAGCGAAGCGCCTTGGTCTCGCTTTAACTGAACAGGGGCGTGCAAACCCGAAATGTATAATTTGGAATTAAATTAAAAAATAGCGGCCTAAGTGGTGGCTGCCTTTTGTCTGCTGCGACAATTTGTCGTAACGCCCGAGGCGACGAAAGACGAGCTTAGTGCCCATCAATTGTATAAGGAATCCGTGCGGTTGTTACAAAGCACACGCAAGCAAAGATCATAGACTTCTTCGCTGAGAGATAAATTCGTAGTTTACTGAGACTCTAATGGTCGAGGTAACAATTTTTGCAGTTTCTTTTGATGCAAGTTTGTAGTGTCTGTGGTTCCCGTCTGCCGTCAGGTCCTTCACAGGGTGCAATTATGCTCTGC
The DNA here is from genome assembly GCA_023969395.1 of Amblyomma maculatum. Lineage (NCBI taxonomy): Eukaryota > Metazoa > Arthropoda > Arachnida > Ixodida > Ixodidae > Amblyomma > Amblyomma maculatum. Next base: position 51,545 of record JAJIZL010026313.1, read on the forward strand.
TAATATGAAGTAGTGGTAGCTTTCTGGATACCGCTATACCATACAATCGGATATGCTGAATTACGTGACCGAGCTCACTCAATTTAAACAAGTTGTCTAATTAACGAAATATCTTTTGGCTCTCCTGAAATTCATAAAATCTAGTTTCCATTGTATACATAGAATACATATTGCTTGTTAATCAGCGAGTTCTTCTCTCTACTACGCTAGCAGGCGGTGAGATCTCCGAGTACAAGTCAATGAATCTAGAATCGCGTCCGGCTATAGACTGCCATAAACTCGCCCTCAATTTAAGCGACACAAGTTGATTGCATACTGAAGCTCGCATAGCATTAAAGACAGCAAAACGGGAACACCGATTCATTCATATGTAGTGCTACGCTGCCTTTCAGATAAAAGGGCACATGTGAGTCCTCATAATTTGCTTAAATCTACGACGTCGTCGCATCAAGCTTCGCCATATAGTACACTGAAGATAACTCGACATATAATGCATTGCCCATCCTGCTGGTGTGAAACGAATAATTTCATTACTGACTTCAATATATTTTATATGTAGTCATTTTTTGCAAACTGAGAAAGCCTGCTACTACAAAAGGTGCAAGACTCCAGATGCACTTGTTTTAACGTAAATGCCGCGAGTTATGAGATGGAAAAACTGAGCTGCCTCCTGAACACAACAGTTAAAAGACCACCCCAAATATACACAAAGCAATACTTATTAGATACGTAGGAATGCTCATTGGTGGGGTAAGGTGACCATGACTCGTGAACCAAGGGTCCAAGTTGGTTAACTTCTCACACTTCCCTCCCATTTCATAGCAGGAACACGAGCTCGCAGTGCCTGCAAATTTGCTCTCTCGTCTTCGCACTTGCCCTCGTAACTTCGCAATACAAGCAGAATCTGTCATTTCACGTTCGCACTCACGCCTGCTGGATGCATAGTCTGAATATAGCGCTAAACGCCTGAACTCATGGACTCTAGGAAATTGTACATTTTTTGTGGTCGTGGTAAAACTGTTGGGGTAATTAAATGTGATTATATGAGTACCAAGGAATTCGAACAGTGAAGGAAGTAGGTGGCTACGTTTTAACAGCGTCATAGGAATGTAAAATAAATGCTTCACGAGGGTACTAGGTGCGTATTTCTCTTCGTTTCGGGCCCGTGAAGCGTACACCATTAGCCTATCAAATCAGGAGGAGACACGGCGTGTTAAAAAGGCGATTGTTAAATAAAAAAATGGCGTTACATTTCTCGCTTGAAAACACCGGCTAATATCGTAAAAAATAGGTTACATTACACTGTTTGTGGGAGCAAAGGAGAAAAAGTTGCTATATGAGAAACTTCCCTCCGATCTTTCCAATAGGCTTTTTTCTAAAACTGTCCAATGATCAATGCCTGACCATGGCAGCTCCAATATACCACCTGTCACCGCCTACCGACGACGACGCAAACAATTCCGACGGCAAATTATTAGGTGAACGGGTAATTTAAACCTACCGCAATAATAATAACTGGTGCGCGTGATTTCCCTTTTAGATAAATAAAGAAGTTGTATACGCGTAAAGGACCCTTAGACAACTTTTTTTTAAGATGCTTGCGCGTAGACGTCACTTTGTTTTTTACCAGCAAAGAGCATGTTGGAAGACTAGCCACGCTAAGTAGAGTGCCCCGCTTTCTTCGATCGCCGGATATTTATCTGAATTTACTTTACGGGAGTTAGAAAACATAAATACCGCGAAAAGCGGGAAAGCTGCGGACAAAAAAAAAAAAAAAAAACCTGGATAAATTTACAGAATGGCGCCTGCGTGAGCCGCTCTTTTTTTTTTGTTTTTTCAAGCATAGCAGACTGAGTAATAATAAAGCCACTGGAAATATGAATCTACCGCAATCAGCGGGTGTAGCATGGGCAACATTAGACTGTTGCTAGCAGAAATGGTGCAGTGCGACGAACATGTCTGCTAGGTGAGTAATGCTCCGCTATAGCTCATAGAAAGCATTAGAAACTATGAAAAGGGGGAAATCAGCTGGAGAAGATCAGATAACTACAGATTTGTTTAGGATAGGGGGGGGGGGGGGGGCATATCGTTCTTCAAAAACTGGCCACCCTGTATACGCAGTGCCGGGTGTCATCGACGGTACCGGAACCATATAAAAATGCAAACATTATCCTAATTCATAAGAAAGGGGGCTCTAAGGATCTGAAACATTACAGACTAATCAGCTCACTGTTTGTTAGGTATAAGGCATTTACTAAGGCAATCGCTAATAGAATCAGGACAACCTTAGACTGCAATCAAGCAAAAGATGAAGCAGGTTTTCGGAAGCGGTACTCTACTATCGATCATATCCATACCATCAATCAGGTGATAGAAAAATGTTCGGAATATAACCAGCCCTTATACATAGCATTCATTGATTACGAAAAAGCACTCGACTCAGTTGAAATATTGGTGGTGATGCAGGCATTGCGAAATCAGGGGGTAGACGAGCCATACGTGAAAGTGCTGGAAGATATATATATATATATATAGTGGCTGAACAGCAACCATAGTTCTGCATAAACAAAGCAACAAAATTCCCATAATGAAATGTGTTAGGCAAGGAGGCACAATCTCCCCAGTACTATTCACAGCTTGCTTAAAGGAAGTACTCAGAGACTTGGAATGGGAGCAGTTAGGGATAAGGGTAGATGGAGAATACCTTAGTAATCTCGATTTGCTCATGACATTGCCTTGCAAAGCAACTGGGGGATGAACTGCAAATAATGATTGATGACCTACACAGGAAAAGTAGAAAGGTAAGCTTGAAAATCAATATGCAGAAGACTAAGGTAATGTTCAACCGCCTCGGGAAGGAACAGTAGTTTCTAGTGGAAATTAGGAAGAAGAAATGGGCATGAGCAGGACATGTATTGCGAAGAGAGGATAACCGATGGTCGCTTAGGGTAACAAACTGGATTCCAAGGGAAGGAAAGCGTAGCAGGGGGCGGCAGAAAGTTAGGTGGGCGGATGAGATTAAGAAGTTCGCAGGGGCTAAGTGAATGCAGCTAGCACAGAACTGGTTTAAGTGGAGAAATATGGGTATCACCCGGCAGTGGGTATAATCAGGCTGATAATGATGATGATGATAATAATGATGATGATAGCTCGTGGTGTCTCCCCTGCAAACGCCTTGTTGATTCTGTGCGGAAAATGAAGAATGAAAGTACTCAGGGATGAAATATTAGATGGGAATAGGATTTACAAAAGAATTCAGAACGTCACCTGCGCAGCTACGACAGTGTTCTTCACTTTCCGGGCGTGCGCGCACACAAAGATGCTACCTTTATTTCTATCAGCGCAGGTTATTCTGCCCTAAATATCCGAAACGAGTCGTTTAAAATGCTCGCAAATGCATATTTTCTAGAGCAAGCAAACTATTCAGAGGCGTCATACATACCGCGTTGGCATGAGAGTTTCATGAAACTGTGATGCGTAAAAAGATATTCTCCTCTAGGTGTGCCATGCCTGTCTTATTCCCTTAGCCTTGTCGCGCGTCAGTCGTTGTGACATGTTGCTATGCAGTCTCAAAGAAACTACAGCCCAAGGCCAACGCTCTCCATTCTCGGCCAGATGGCTGCCTGATGAACCTTATCGTGACTACTTACAAGAGGAGGAAGAAGGGGGGAGATGCACCGCTTAGTAGCAAAGAAAGCGACAAGCCGAAGAGAATGTCTCGTTAAGTCTTGGCGTGCATACGCGCTGTGACAATGAAAACATTAGGTTAATGGAAGACTCCAGCAACAGTGAGGATATGATGTGATCTGAAAATGTCTGAAGAGACAAGTGCGGGACTCATGCTCCAGAGCAAATTTTAAAGACATTAGTGACATGGCGAGCTATCAATAAAGGCCAACGCTAATTCGTACCGGTCAAGCCATCGTATTCGGAAAGTAGAGGGCTGCTCCCCAATCATGACCTTTCCTTGCTTTCATCTCCTGACGTTAGGGCAGGCTAAACGACCCAAGGGTATTTATATTAAAGCAGAACTCTCACGTCCGGCCCTCTTCACGGCCCGTGTGCCGCTTAGGAAATTGTTTTGTACTTAAAGGAAAGAATTGAAATGACTAACATAAACTATGGGAGCACAGATATGCTTGCCATATTCACTACTCATTAGCTAATATGAATGACCTCCAGAAAAATAAAGCAAAACTTCTCAGAAAACATAGCTGTCATGAGAAAAAATGCATCGAACGTGCAGTGGAGATTCGCAAGGATTGTCAAACTCACTAGTGAATCACAGGATAATCGGTTTATTGCCTCCGGAGACAGCATTTGTCATGGCAAATGCGACGCTGTAATACTGGTCTTTGTTGTCAGACTAAGCTCGGTATAGTAAATAGCGCTTTGCCTCATTTTCGTTTGTTGCTGCATTCGAAGGCGCAACACACTAGCATCCTCGGCGACCCAGAGCAACCACGTTGTGAGTGTTGTATGCACACAGAGAGATATGGAACAAACAATAAGTCGTAAAACGATTCCTTCCGACAACCGCCGAAGCCCTGCGCTGACTCTGGGTGGTCAGCTTGAGCAGATCATGCATGGCAGTGCTTGAGCACGTTGTCGGTGCTGGCCAATAGGTGGCCTCGCAGCAAAAAGAAAACAGCTGCGGTGCTTTCAGAGTTCCATTGATTTTAATCAAAACAGCGCACCAGTGCCTCTTGTTGGTATTACAATATTATTGAAAATCACAAAATATTGATCTACCCGCAATCTGTACACACTGAGACCATTCTGACGTCCTTTCGGATGGATAGTGCCACCTTTTTCAGTAATATTCTCTCTTTCTAGATTGGAAGGTAATAATTGAACATTCAGCTAATGCTACGAAGCTCTTCGAAGCTTTGTAATACATTAAAAATAATGTATACAATTACGAATATTTTTTAGGCAAAAAGTGTCTTCAGTTGACAGTAAACTAGCTTTGATAAAAAGCCAGGCTTGAGGCAAAGGCCAGAAAGTTGGATCTTTCTACCGCGGGTAGCCCCAGTGAGCTTCAAATTTCCTGTGCCAAGTGGAAGTTTTCATACGCACAAGGAATACTGTTCTGTGATGCCGCTTGTGGGGCTTCTGTACCATTTCTATTAGTTGCCTTCGGCCGAAAGAACTTTAGACGCATCCTATATGCAGACTTTATTCGCTTCATGTTTTTGCTGCAATAAATTAACAATGTATGACCGACCGTTCGCGAAGCGAATATTTTTTAGAGCCAACTGCTAAACAACAACAGAATAATTTTACTCAATAGACGCAGAGAAGAGGAGTTTAGTTGGCAAATTCGTTTATGATTGCATTCGCATTCCCTGAGTACTTTCCAAACGTTTTTGTTATCGTGACTAATTACACGTAATAATCCCTGCAACGAAAAATTACTTCAACTTTTTGGTAGAAATACATTAGCGCTATCCACCACTCGCTGTTGTTCACGAAACCATTAACACCATTAACTATTAACATAAATAACGCGGCTTTGAGTGACAGGTAAACTTTGGAGAACCTCTTATATTTTTAAAACTCCAGGGTGCAGGTTCCGAATGTAGTGGCGGGAACAGCGGTGGCGTTGAATATCCTTTTAATCAGCTGCAAATGACAACGTGACCGATGTAGAGTTCCAGTGCCATTTTCGTCTGTCGAAGAGTACATAGTGGGCCCATACTTTCAGAGTCGAAGAGCACGTCTCCTATGCTCTTGGGTTCTGTAAGATGTAGGCAAATTTTGGGAAAGTGTTTAAACATACAGGTGCATTAGAATACATCCGACCGATGTGATCAATAATAGAATTAACAATATAGCTCCGACGCTTTATCGATTACTCTTCGCCGGAGTTTTAGCTTGCAGTGTTTACGGACTTCCGCCCGAGCATGCTGTGGTCTTTGCAGCAGAACGTGCTTTCTAGGCTGCGGCTGTGGCACACAAAAGGGTTATTTGGACTGAAAGACCGACACGGTCAGTGATGTAACGAGATGCCCATGTATGAGCTAGGAAGAAAGAAGAGAAAAAGTACTTTAACCTATCAGGTTTGCGCTCGATGTGCAGAAGGGGTCAATTATTAACTGCTGTACTGGTCTCTCCATGAATGGCAAAGAAAAGCTTTTTGCACATGTCTCTGCATACACAAGTTTCAGAGCCGTCGCTTTATTCAGGTTATGTGCGCTGCCAGCCCCGTCAGCTAGAAAAAGGAGGCTCCCGCCGTTGCAAAAGTTCTGTTTGAAATAAAACGCGCCTAAGCTCTACGCGGTTGTAGCGATTTCTCACAAGCAAAGCAAAATGTGCTAAATTAGATTTTGTTCTGAAGCGTATTCAGCACTGTCTCATTTCCGGTCCATGCCCAGGTATTACGCCTCCAGGTACACAAAATGAGGTGTACAAAAGGTGAATTTACCAATATTTACAGTCATGGTATAAGGCACAACAATAGCGGCACGTGGGCTGAATGTTGCTTGCTTCACGCGACAGCCTTCGCACAGTGACCACCGGGGAGACTCCGCCGTGTCCACTCCAGGCGATCAGCACTGCACGCGACGCAACTCACGACGTTCTCGACTGGTTTTTCCCTATACCAGCTGAGCACCCTCTTTTACGGGGTACGAAAGACCGTTGGTCTTCAAATTCTCCGGACGCTGTTGCTGGGCGCAGGCCACGAGGCACAATAACATGCTCTCTGGGTTCCTGCAGCGGTGCGAGGAGGCAAGAAAGGAAGGAGCGCCTCCATGGCACCGGCGGTCGTTGAGGCGCCTCAGTGTCTGGTCTCTGCTCCGGCAAGCCCCAGGCAAGTGAGACGCCGAGGCTTCCACTAAATGCGCCGGAGCCATGCGGAGCAGCACAGGACTTGCAAGTGAGCATCAGGCGCTCGCCCGCACCCGCTCAATTCCATTCGTCCGGCACTGCAAGGATCGCAGGAGCCGGGGCTAGAAGCCCGATCATAACAGTACATGTCTTTCACGCTAACGAATGGTTGAAATATGTCGAAAAGCGCATAGAATCAACGCTGAAAATATTCCATCTGCAACTTAGTTGAAAAACTAATCGCCTTTGTGTAGCTATAAATAAGTGAATGAATTCAGCGAATGGGCGCTCAGGTGACTGTGAACTTTGCCCAAGATATCCATTAGACGACGGCCAATTTGTCATAACGCCAGAATGACAATTCCTAAAATCAATAAAACAGAAATGGTTCCCGTTGGTTGAATTTTATGTTTTAATAGTATTTGTGCATCATCTGAAAGTGTCGACTGAGCTCGGAGATATCGTAACTCCAGCCAAACTCGGGCATTTTGCATAGCGCCTAAACTATCGAAATTCACGGCATTAGGAACTGTGCTATGCTGCGCATATATTTCGTAGACGAAGTTACCAGGGAACCAAGAAAATTTATTTTTTTAAAAAAAGGAAAAGCTTTGTGTAAAACCACTGATTGAAACCCCAAAAGGGTCAAAAATTTTCGCTCTTTACCTGCATTGTTGTTGTTTGGTTATATGCCATACTATTTATTACATAGAATAAGAAAATTGCTGATCATTTTGATTGCTGCAGATTGAAGTGCCGGCAGGTACTTGTTTTGAGGGTGAATACGAAGCTTGTAGATGTAATTCTTGAAGTTGCATGGTACGTACAACATATCATTCCTGTTGTCAACTACAGCCGTATACACAAGTGATATCCTCGCTTGGTGCCACTGTTTATTTTAGGACAGACTATCATTACATACAACTTCAAAATTTACTACTCATTACTCCCTGGTTAGAACGTATTTTTGGAACCTAAATAGAAAACTCAAGAACATAAGGGACATTTAATCGAGTCCTTTCAGGTTATGATCAGACAACTTTGATAGACTCCGCCTGTGGGTATATTTCAGCATCCGTGTTTGCCTGCATTCAGTTAAGCACTCATGTAATCTCTAATCCATAAATTTGGGCCGCCATTATCTCAGAGGTGCTTTCTTTCATAGAGTTGCAATCTACTACTTTATACTGGAGGCCACTGGAGTCGCAAATAAAGCCCCGCTTGAACCTTTTTGAGCTAGGCCTGGATGGTAAAAGAGGAATGCGCCTGATACTGCATCGATACGCCCTGTTTTAGGAACTAATCTCAGCCACCTATCTTTGTAACGGCACCGAAACTAGCATTTTACAGCTACAGTGCCTTTAACTGTGTGTTGCTGGCATTTTATATAAAACAACACGCTACTGACCAGCGTCAGATTATGCCACGTGCACTGCAAGCTGTCAGAGGCATGGTGGCAATCATCCCATACCTATGGCAACGCCTACATTGCTGGATGTTCTCGAGAATGTGGCACATAACTCATTCGTTTACTAAAGGCCAAGCGTTGAAAGTATAAACAAATAATCGCCACCTATTAACTTCCAATATCGTCCATGGGCTCTGAAGAGAGATTGACTACTCCAGTTGCGACGCCCTCTTTCAGTTTCTAGTTTTCCCAGAAATATATGCACTAGTAAACGCCTATACTCGATTCAAGAAGCTGGTTGGGCTTAGAATTCTCGTACTGCTTTTCGGAATTACACTTTGTTAAGTGTTAATCTTTTTCACCTAAGTGCAAAGTGGATCTAGAAGAAATAACTCCTTACCTGAAACAGCCTTCTGTACACTGTTTACATTAGTAAGATATTTACAAATGGAACTGCTACCTTTTGTCTTCCGTGCAGCAGAGTAAGCGAATACCGAAATTGATTTGGGCGTTTCACCGTTAAACTAAACCGACATATTTTGTCGAACACGTCAACTGATGCCTTGTGTCAAAATAAAATAACAGTGTCTGAACCATTTATCAATACTGTTTTCTCGCCCTGTTTTGCTCGCGCACTATGCTCCGTTTTGCAGAGACAAGAATACATTTCTCAGCTCAAACATGGTCACATTGATGATGCATGATGTATGTGTGCGTATTGTGTATTGGGGCACATATTTGCACATGTCTTTTCAAAGTACCTATTTTTGTTCCAATCTTCGAACATTTATTGTTCTGAGGAAAGGTCACTGCTCCGCGCTGTGGCATGAAAACAAACTTCAAGTGATCCAGTATGTAGCTTTTATTTCATCTCATTTGGAATCTATTCGCTTGAGTTAATAAAAATATTTAAGTGCGCGAGCCATTTATTCTGTAGATGATTATAAAGGACATCAAAACCGCCTTAATAGTGAACTCGGTTCTCGATACCGGGCAGTCACGAAATATAAAACCTACTAAGGCTGCTCATCACGTGTGTACTATTTAGGCAGTCTGCCGTCATAGATATGTTAAATACAAGGCACTGCCTTTCATGCTTGTGTGAACGTAGATGATTTCTGCCTGTATATATTGTTGTACGAGGAACAGAACGAGTGGTTCAGTCATAGCCAGAAATAGTTCAGAGAAATGGCGTTGCGAATAATATAATTACACTACCTTTGTACAAGAAACATGTTCTTTTAAATCGCAAATATCTCATGACGTGAATTAAGATATGCGCCACCAATTCAGCGCAATCCTGTCAAATGCTATGGAAAAAGAAGTCACTACCAGTTTCGAACATTGCAGTCGCAGTTCAAAATCCTCCATAAACGTAAAAGGCTTGAAGGGACCTGTATTTGCAATTTACTAGTGTCGCAGAAACAGGGGCAAAAAATAATTCAGACAAATTAGGGGGGTATCCTGTGAGTGAGTCTGCGAAATGGAAGTAAATATGACACACATATATTACCACATAGAAGCAGGCTTTGTCAGCGAGGGCGGCAATTTGGCGGACAAATTTCTCCGTCTCAGACACCAACCAGGCGCCTATGTGGTCATTTTGACCACACCCATTCGAAGAGCAACCATCCATTCAGCATCTTTGACATTTCGCGGAGCTTCTCTGTAAACACCAATTTACAGAGAAGCTCCGCGAAATAACAATTTGCTAACGTTGCTCTTCTTCAACAGCTAACATTATATTTCGCAAACGAGATACATATATACCACATATTTCAGTAATTTATTGAATGAGCATTACAATGCCTAGAGCCTCGCCCAGATATTCGGTCCCATCTGATATCACCTGCGATTTGGAGATCCCGCAAAGTATAGCAAATGTGCCCGGCATGTGTGCATTAATTTTGACTTTGACCACCTCTGAGCTTCTCTGCAGCTCAGCCTCAGTAGCCTTCTTCGAGTTATTTTCGCTTTTTGAGCTGACATATTCTATTCGCCTAAGGCCTGGTACACACATAGTCACTGAAATTTTTTTAAGAAGGTGCTTTATCTGAACCATTCGCTCTTGTGAGAAGATGATTTAGACGTTTCCAGTAGGCGCTAAGCAAAAATAGCAAGCTTAAAGGGCAGAAGGGAGCGGCTGTCTGCCCAAATCTGGAGCTTTTGTTTTGCATCACCTCAAACAAAAGCAGCCCTAACCCATGCCGCCTTTGAATGTCCTAGTTTTGTTATAATACTCATTAGAATGCATCTGATGGATGTTTTTTTTTCGGTGAGTGGATAATTCCGCGTGTGCAAGAGCATCCGCTGGACGGCCGCTCTTCTTGAGCATGGCACGCCGACGCTTAGATGCTGAAGCCACTTTCAGACCCGCTATTGTATCTCCAGAGCCGTGAGTCCTGCTTCACGTCCCGTTAAAGCTTTCTTTTGACTAGGCCGAACGGCTATGTAAAAGGTTTATCCTTAGCATCGGTTACTAAGCAAGTGTACTGTAGGGCGTTGCGATTGTACTTTGTGGGCCGTCGTTTTCATTTCCGTGAATAATTAAAGTTTTCTGTGAATAAACACACACTTTCGTTTATGGCATTCTGCTTATTTACGGAGGCGAAAACAAGGAGCCGGCGGTCTGTAAGATATCAGTACATGCTACAAAATCTTAGGGGGTCGAAATTTCCACACATCTCCACTACGACGCCCCTCATAGCTTCAGTCCATTTTGGACGTTAAACTCTATAACTCACCAAAGAAAACCTTTATTTACAACCTGCTCTGTTTTACACTCAATGCAGATATTTGAGCTTTACTTAGTATCAAAATGAGTGCACTTGGAAATTTAGAACGGAGATTATTGATGTATAAAAAGCACATTGAGGGCCCCTGGTACAGACACGTGTACAATATATAACATATTAATGGCGTATAGGATTTCACTGCTACAGAAACGTTCAACGTGGAGAGTTTCAAATCGTTTTTATGCATTGCCATTGGCGTGACCTCATCGGCTGCTCATATCGTCTGCAAACGTTGTAATATTCGGTATTTGTATAGTGTACAAAGCGTCAGAGGTCCTAGAGAAGACGAATGCTTTGAATAACAGCTTGAGGGGCAAGTTGGTGCATCATCGTATTCAGATATGTGGCGCAAATAAACACAAACACAGGAGAAGATACACAGCACACGCGCACACTACCAACTGTAAGAAGAACCGGAAAACACTTCCTCTTCTACACTCAGGCACGTCTCAACTTCCTCTTCTTCTCATTTTCCTCTTCTTTGCCCAGGGGGAAAAATGGCACTCACTTCCTCGCAGACCTTAGCCTTGTCCAAACATGGCGGTGACCAATCTCTTCTTCCTCTTCTTCTATTCTTCCTCTTCTTTCCCAAGGGAATATTGACACTTTCTTCCTCTCAGCCCGAAAACATCAACTAATCATGACAGTCCCAAAATCTATACCGTCTTGTAAATCCACACCACCCTGCTGTGCCCCCTCGGGGGCTTAGTTTCGAACAACCATGGCCTGCAAAGGCCGTGCTGAAAAAAAAAACAAAAAAAAAAACCCGGTGTGGATTTACAAGACGGTATAGATTTTGTGACTGTCATGATTGGTTGATGTTTTCGGGCTGAGAGGAAGAAAGTGTCAATATTCCCTTGGGAAAGAAGAGGAAGAATAGAAGAAGAGGAAGAAGAGATTGATCACCGCCATGTTTGGACAAGGTTAAGGTCTGCGAGGAAGTGAGTGCCATTTTTCCCCCTGGGCAAAGAAGAGGAAAATGAGAAGAAGAGGAAGTTGAGACGTGCCTGAGTGTAGAAGAGGAAGTGTTTTCCGGTTCTTCTTACAGTTGGTAGTGTGCGCGTGTGCTGTGTATCTTCTCCTGTGTTTGTGTTTATTTGCGCTACATATCTGAATACGAATGCTTTGCTTTCCCACAAAAAGGCACGATTACTGAGAAGGTCGATATGTAGGTAACTTCATTTCCCTTTTTAACATTAAACTAATATTCAAAAACTTCTTTTAAAACGAAGTCCATGCACATTTTGCGACGAAACAGCACCTGCAAAGGCTCTCGCTCGTCGGCGCACGGAATAAAAACATACTCAGCAATACCTGGGAAGTCACAAAGAAAAACAAAAGCCGCGTTGTTTGCCTTATTTCGCGAAACTCAAAATATTTTGATGCTCCTACGCTGCAGACATAGCTGTCAATACTAGAACTTGTTTTACGTAAATGCGCTTATAGGACAATGAAACAGCTACTTTCCAGATGAGATATGACGACAGCGTTTGGGATTCACGTTTTAAAAACGCAAAAATTCTCATGTCTTCTCTCTGTCTTCGCAATCTCGCACACTCTTAACGGCAAACGTTGTGGAGCACCAATAGGCGTTATTAAGCATCAGAATTCTACAGGAGCAGAGATAGCTGAATGGGCAAAACAATAGCTGTTGTTTAACATCACAACTTAAATTTACTCCCGCTCTTACTCCTTCATCCGACTTTACTAATATATGATAATGCTGTAAATTAGAGATATGCGGAATTATGTGCGTTCATGAAGCATTATGGCGCGATATATTTTGGGTGTTTTTCTCGCTACATTCTCAGTACCAAACGTAGTCCCACAAGAAGCTCCCCTGATCACTGACTCTTCTGATGCAGATGTTAAAATGGTAACGTATTTTCTACTTTCATCATCCCACTGCCATTATTTTTTATTATATCCAAATGTCAGGAGTTCGATCATTACAAAGACGCCTTGCGAATTGATAACAGTACATTTAGACTTGATATTTCGTTCATTGCTAATTTAAACTAGCAGAAGTTTTGTTCTTCAATGAACAGTATTCTAAGAACATTTTAACTTCAGCACTTAAATTAGCACATTGCACGATGTTCGCTTACGCTTGCAGTTATTTGTAACGTACAATTACAGCAAGGTGTATTCAAACAATTATTGGCGGTTGGCAACATTTATCGTGTGGGTGCCGTGCGTATCAATCTGTAAGAATTATTTTGATATGAAACTTTTACTACACCGGAGCGGTGGCATTGTACTAGGGGATGTGCATTGCATACAGGAGGAGAAGGAGGAAAAAACAATATTTAGCCCTATATTACTTGGCGGTTTTTGGGACGTCTTCAGAGATGTCTGCTTGTTGAACCCACAATAGTCTTCTCCGTCGACCTCGTCCACTTCTGCACAATTGTCGGTTGCCCACAGTCCAGGGCTCCGCTGGCCACTGCCGCCCGTTGGGCTCGCTGTACCAGACCTTGCTGGTCATCGCAGCGGTCGCTGGACAGCAGAGTCTCCCATTGCTCCGCACTCGCGTTTCGAATTTTGGGAACCACATCTATGTTTTGACAGGCCCATGTGACGTGATATAGTGTCGGTTTTTGATCGCACCACGAACATCCGTCCGCGTATATGGTAGGGTCCGCGCATATGGTAGGGTGCATGTGTAGGTTTGGGTAAGAACGCGTCTGGAATTGTCTCCATATGACAGCTTCCTCTTTGGTGAGAGAACTGTGCGGTGGGGGATATCGCATTCTTCTGCCTCTATAGTTTTCTAGTATGGCCGAATATGCTTTGAGGGCTGGCAAAAGTTCCGCGGACTCGTCGGATGCTCGGAAAGTAGTGTATGCTCGAGCTATCCTGCCGGCCTCTTGGTTCCCTGCCCCCCCCCCCCCCCCCCCCCATGTGCCGCGGTACCCACATAATTTTGTGTCTGGTCTTGTTTTCTTCGTGGTTTTTCATTCTGTCGCTCGCTTCGAGGAGTATACGGAGCCCGTGACGACCAATCCTACCATTCATGAAATTTCGACAGGCTGTTTGAGAGTCCGTGAGTATCGTCAGCGACCGCCCAGTTCGCCCTCCGCCACCGCTAGAGCAACGGCTACTTCCTCGTCCTCTGCTACTGTGCAGTGTCGGATAGAGGCGCTGGTCACTTCGCGTAGACAAATCGACCACCGTGGCCACTGGAATTTTGTTGCGTCCTCCTCTCGAGGACGGGTCTGCATACACGGTCGTGTCTTGATGAGCGTATGTGTCTTGAATAAAATCGGCGCTTGCTTCGCTTCTACCTGGGTGGAGGTTAAGGTCCATGTTTCTCGGGATTGGAGCAACATGAGGGACTTGCAAAGTTCTTCGGGGATCGTTTCCGTCCTCGCTTTTTCTCGCATCTGCTCACAGTATCCGAGTCTCTGTAAGAGCACTCTTTCAGTCTGTCTGCAGCAGCCTGAGTTTTTGCGACTCGAGCTACGCCTCGCGTAGTTCTTCGAACGTGTTTTGCAATCCAAGCGCGATGAGCTTTTTTGTAGACGTGTTGCGCGGTAATCGGAGCGCCGTCTTAACGCTTTGCGTAGCAGGGCATCCGCGTTTTGTATTTTGCTCTTGTTGAGGCACTGGTAGGGCAGGCTGTACATAATTCGGCTCACTACCAGGTTTCTAACTAGTTTTAGTGTGTCCTCTTCGCGCATGCCATGCCGCCTGTTGGTGATGCGGGTGGTCATGCGCGTCACTTGTTGCGTTGTTATTTTGAGGATGGTAAAAGTGTGACTACTGCGTTTGTTCGATTGAACCCACATACCTAATATTCTTATTGTTGTCTTTTCCGAGACGGGCATTCGTTCCAGGTAGATGTTGAGTTTCAGGTCCTCACTGGTTGGGACGATCCGGTTTTGTTTGCCTCTCCACCCTCGAAGCAGGTCCGATTTCTCGGTTAAGCATGCGAGTCTTCTTTCCCCGAGATATTTCTTTACACAGGAGGCCACTTCCTGTAGTTTTTCTTCCTTCTCCTCAAGGGAACCGGTGTTCGTCCAGACTGTTATATCGTCTGCATACATGGCGTGCCTGATGCCTTCGATCTTCTCTGGTTTTCGTGCTAGACCTATCATAGCTATATTGAAGAGGATAGGTGAGGTGACTGATCCTTAGGGTGTTCCTTTGTTTGGCGCGTGAATTTTGTTCGATCGAAGCTCTCCCATGCCGATGGTGGAAGTTCTATCTGACAGGAAGGCTTTGACGTACCCGTGGATTCTGCGTCCGCAGTCCTGGTCGTCTAGGCCTCTAAGGATCGCTTAGTGACTGACGTTATCAAATGCTCCCTTGATTACAGGGGCCATTATGACATTTTCACCCGTTCGAGGTACGTTGCGGAGCACATCTTCATGTATTTGAAGCAGCACGTCCTGCGTCGAGAGTTTTGCTCTAAAGCCGAACATGGTATGGGGTACATGGTCATTATCGTCCATGAAATTTTGCAGTCGGAGCATCACCACCCGCTCATAAAGCTTGCCGAGGCACAACGTGAGCGAGATGGGGCTGAGATTTTCAATTTGGAGCTGTTTGCCAGGTTCAGGACTCATAATTACTTCGGCGTGTTTCCAGTCTTCGGGAACCGTCTCCGCCTCCCCAGTGTTTGTTTAGAAAGCTTACGAGCTCTTGTATGAGGTCGTCACTCAGGTTGAAATCTCCTGCGGTAATGAGTGCATTTTCTTTGGCCAGCTTGTGCGCTGCGTGGAAGAGTTCGAAGAATTTGGCTTTTCTTTGTCTTTGCGGGCTGTGCACGTTCAGTACCATTGTGCTCCTTCCCTTTCGCTTTTTCGGAATGATTTCGACAAGCGCGTGCTCGATGTCTGCGTCAGCGATGGTATCGTGCCTGATTGCGGTGATGGCTTTGATGACTAGCAGGAGATACTACGTTCGACCCGCAGCGCAGCCAGGTACCCACGGGTTTTAATGTTTTATTGGGTTCACGATTTTTCACGGCCTGAAGATGGCAATTTTAAGGAGAACTGCTCGAAACAGAGTTCACTGACAATAAAAAAAAAACGTTACTGCTTGTGCACATCGAACGAATATCTTTTACCGAAGCAGCGGCCGTGTGTTAGAGCATCCTCCTCGTATTCGGCAGGCACCCAAAGTTTTACCTATTTTCGCGTGACACTAAATTAGACCAGTTACTTTGACCTAAATAAGTGTGGGTATCATGAATTCCTGGGCTGCCTTTACACTAAAGTGTCCACAGAACAAGTGTGACAGATACTGCGCCCTTCCTTTCCTGGGAACCATTTATGGAGTGGCTGCCCTATATTGTGCTTTGTCAGCGCAGAGAGTGGCTGCCCTATATTGTGCTTTGTCAGCGCAGAGTAACGATCGCAAGCTGGCAGAAATTAGTCTGGATCAGTCCACAAAATAGAATTTCATGCTTTAGCAGAGGATGAGCGATGAACACTGATATCAGATATATGATTTCTGATTGCGCGGTAGAAGTAGGCGGTAGGAGAGATAGAGAGGACACCGACAATGTGTCTAAGGAGACAAAACATTTGATTACAAAATGCTAAAGTATGAAAGCGTCAACGCTACAGGAAGCATAAAACTGACAGAGATTTAAAACCTAATGAACAATCGTAAAGTGGCCGACATAAGGATATATACCACAGAGTAAATTGGGGATGCTCTAAAAAACAGCAGCAGCGTTATAGCAATGATAAGGAAATTGGGCATTACTGAAAATCAGATGTATGCCTCAAAGCAAAAAGCGGGCTATGTTATCACGAATATGGACAGGATGGTCAAAGTAGCCGAGGATTTCTAACCCTGATCTGCACAGTAGCCCAAGTAGTGAGTACAATTATTAGATGGCAATATTGAAAAGCCGTCAGACGTTCCACCAGCGACGAATGATGAGGTTAAGAAAGCTTTGGAAACTATGAGAAAGGGGAAAGAAGCTGGTGAGGATCAGGTAGGTACAGAATGTATAAAGGCTGGGAGATATCGTGCTAGGAAAACTGGATACTCTGTATACGCAATGCCTGATTTCATCAATGGTAGCGCAATCATTGAAGAGTGCTAAATTTATCTTAATTCATAAGAAAGCGGACGCTAAGTACTTGAAAAATTACATACTGCCTGTTACGTATAAGGAGTTTACTAAGGAAATCGCTGACAAAATCAGGACAATCTTCAATCAGGCAAGTTTTCGAAAAGGGTACTCCCCTATCGACCTTATCCATACCATCAACCAGGTGACAGAAAAGTGCTCAGCATATAACGAGCCCTTATAGATAGCAATTATTGATTACGAAAAAGCATTTGACGCAGTAAAAACCTCGGCAGTAATGTAAGCATTGCAAAATCAGGAAGTTGACGAGCTATATGTGGAAGTTCTATGAGATATAGGGCATGCACAGCAATCATAGTTCTGCCTAAGGGAAGTAAGAAAATTCCCATAAAGAAAGGTGTTAGGCATTGAGACGCGATCTTTCCTGTATTATTCACAGGTTTAGTAAAACTACCTTTTGGGCAAGTTTGTTACTTTCCTTCCACATCACTACAGCGCGATAAAAGACGACCACCAAGGAAAGAAAATACACACAACAGGGACAAAGGAAACAAACACGACACGATTTTCCAAGTCGTGTATTTCCTTTCCTTGGCGGTCGTCTTTCTTTCGCGCTGCAGTTATGTGGAAGTATTCATAGTTTGCTTAGAGGAAATGTTCCGAGACTTGGAATGGAAACAGTTAGGAATAAAGGATGATAGAGAATACTTTCGTTATCTGCGGTTCGCTGATGACATTGCCTTGCTAAGCTACTCAGGAGATTAACTGCAAAAAATGATTGATGTGCTAGAAAGGAACAGCACAAAGGTAGGCCTGAAAATCAATTGCAGAGGACACAGATAATGTTCAACTGCCTTGGACACAAACAGCCGTTCACAATAGTTAGCGAAGCACTGGAAATGGAAGGCGAATATGTATACTTAGGACATATAGCAACCGCAGATCTTAGCCATGAAAGCGAAATAACTAGGAGAATAAGATTGGAATGGAGCACGTTTGGCAAGCACTCGAAGATTATGACAAGCAGCTTACCAATATCGCTCAAGAGGAAAGTATACAACAGTGGCACCTTACTTGTACTTACCGTGGGGCTGAAACCTGGAGGCTAAAAAAAAGGGTTCTACTTATGTTGAGGACAACGCAAAGCTATTGAAGGAAAAATGGTAGGTGTAACATAACAGATACTAGGCGTGCAGAGTGGAACAAAGAATTTCCCAAAGAGACTAAAATTGTAGTGGAAATCAAGAAGACATGGGCATGGGCCAGGCATATAGTGCGAAGAGCGGATAAACGATGGCCGCTTATGGTAATAAATTGGATTCCAAGACCGGAAAGCGCAGCAGGGTGCGGCGGAAATTTAGTTGGGTGGATGAGCTTAAGAAGTTCGCAGGGCTCAAGTGGATGTAGCTTACATAGTACCTTGTTACTTGGAGGAATATGTGAGAGGCCTTCGCACTGCAGTGGGTATAATCTGGCTGATGATGATCACTCCGGAACGGCTCCTCTTTCTCTCTCTTCACTTTCACTTCCACCTTCCTGCCTTCCCTTATTGCGTGGTGCAGGTGTCCACAGAGACAAGTGTGACAAATATAGTCCTTCCCTTTTTGGCAGTTAATTGCTGTTATTATTACGATTATTATCATTTTTAAAGTTAGGAAAACATAGGCTTACAAAACTCCAGGCGACACTTTTGACCACTAAACTGCAATGAGGCAAAAGCCGCTATTGCGTGGTTGTCCGAAGCCCTCCACTACGAAACCTCATTCTCTCTCTTTACTCCCACCTTCCTCCTTTCCCTTGCTTCTCGTTAAATCCTTGCTTCTCGTTTAAAGTGTTCTCCGAGGGAAACGAAGAGGCATCCGTGTGCTGTGCGATGTCAGCGCACGTTAAAGATCCCCAGGTGGTCGAAATTACTCCGTAGCCCTCCACTACGGCTCCTCTTTCTCTCTTTCAACTTTCACTCCCATCTTCCTCCCTTCCCTTACGGCGCGGTTGTGGTGTCCACAGAAAAACAAGTGAGACAGTTACCGCGCCTTTCCCTTCCTATAAATAAATCAGTTTTTTTTTAAATCAGTTCTCCGAGGTTTGTGACAACCACTACGCCTTTTTGTTCCTGCAAACCAATTTGAAATGCCGCTGACGCCTGCTGTACTGCGTCTGCATCACTACGGTGTGTGATGAGGTGTTGGAGGAATCGCCAAATGAGAGGCGCCGTACGGACGCATGGATCGGAAGCCCGGCGGGGGTAGCTTCGTTATGTGTGAATCGCCTGGTGAGATTAGGGCCAGTCGCGACGCCACCAGTAGATGATGTCATAGTTATCTCAGTCATTATCATCATCACTGTCACTCATCGTTGATCACTATCTACCACTGACTAGCTGTGGTGGTCTCCATGGCAACCGCACGGGCCTGCCGCTCTAGTGGAGACCTAAGATACGTTTTGCACCTCCACGCGGTGGCTGTCAGGATGATTGACAGTTATAATGAGACAGGATAGGACACCGACACCACATAAGGCATTAAAGACTGTCGCTTCAAAAGGAGGTGTTACAAAGACGGTCACTGCAAAAGTGATAATCTTCTCTCCGTCTATACGTTCAAGCCGTGCTTGAGGTGGGTACAATCATTAGATACTCCGTTTTTTAATATTGTCAAAAATAGTACAGCATCTTAACATGTCTGCAATTACGAGCTGAAATAAGCAACAGTAGCAGTTTTGTATGTCCTGCCAAACATACCAACCCCTTTATAAAGGAGAGGTGGCTGGCTGTATAATTTGTTTTCCTTATACAATTTGCACGTAGAACTGTTACATTTTTGTTCTGAAAGTCATGTCAGTTTTCTGTTGCTGAGTTCTTAATTTTCCCGGCAGACGATCTTTGAAACAGGTAAACCCTGGATTCCCGCGCTTTTTAGCGAGCGTTTCAAGGTGCGTTCAGAATACCATTGTACAAATATCCAGAGCGCACCAGCTTTGCAAGTTCGCGCTTAAACTACCCATTTATGCGAGGAGACGACGTTGGCAATGCAGTCGGCTAGTAAAATGGTGGAAATACGACAAGGAAGTCCTTGGGTACCTCGGCAAAATGCTTGAACTGTTTTGCACTGTAGCCAAGCAGGATGAATAGCGAAAGGATACTTTCGTGCCTAATTAAGCCCAGGAAAGCAAGGAGGTAGGGTTTTTTAAATATTTAGACAATATTAGGGAAATAAAAAGCGCTAGGTGCGTTTAAATGTCGTGCAAAAAAGAAAGAAAATTCCAATGCAATTTCTGAAAAAAAAAAAAAGCTATATTGGTGCCTGTTAGAAACATTTTCTCAGCAATCGTTATAAGTAATAGCATAAAACTGTCAGGACACTTAAATATATGCTTTCTGCATCTACTGAACAACAAAAATCTGGATATGCCCTAATGTACTCTTCAAATATATATTTATAGTATTGATGAAGTTGTGAAAACCTAACATCAAGTTTAAGAAATTCGTTTGCATAAGTAATGAGAGCTTATTAAAATATTATACTTCAATGAATACTTTGTATAATAAAGAAGATTGCTGTGAATTTTGGTTCTTCTGGTAGCAACAGTGCTTTTCTATTTGTACATAACTTATTCTGCTGTTCTACAGTTATTAGTAATTTTGTGCGAAAGCCTGCACTTTAGTTCTCAGCATATTTCCGCGTGTTTGATGCCAGCTCATTCATAATACGTACAGCAAAGTTTCAAAATTTTTCTCTTAGGACTGAGTAACATTGATTCATCCTCATTCACTCCTCACTTGGTACCAGCCCTTCTTAAATAACGCAGTTTTTGTTTTTGCACAGTGACTTATTGAATGCAGTTCAAGCCACATTTCAGAACAAGACCTAGGCAATAGCAGTTCTATAGCCACATTGTGCTTGCCTAAGTATTGACAGTGTTCACATGATGTTTTTTATCAGCCTATGAAACAGGCTGAGAACTATCATCGTGCGAAATGCTGCTGTCAATCAATCAAAGTGATCTTTATTTCTAGGAAACGAAATACATAAAGAATATTTGGACCGATAGCCGGGGGGCTAGTAGACGGTCCAGTACAGAATAAACTTGGTCAGGCAGCCGTAATGAGCGCATACAAACACACACACACACAAACATACAAAAAAAAACGACTCAAACAGACAAGCAAAAAGAATCAACAGGCACGGAGAAAAATACTTTTCAGCAAGCAATTCATAGGCAATTAATACAAAACGCAAGCGCACACACACAAAAAAAAAAATGGGGGGGGGGAGGGGATCATAACTCTCCTTGGCTGTTAATAAAGAACATTTTACAACTCATTTTAAAGTTACCTGCAAGTTTTACATTAATAGGCAACGTGTTCCAATGTTTTGCTCCAGAAAATTGTACTAAACGTTCTCCGTACACATTGTGGCAGGCAGGGAGGTTGAAATTGCCATTTAATGCGTGTCTTGTATTGCGAGATGGCAACAAGAAAATATCAAGTGGCAGAGGAATACTAGTATTAATGATGTTATTTACCAATACACAGATTTTGTATTTAAGCATTGATTCTAAAGAAAGTACTCGATTTTCTAGAAATAAATTATTGTTGCTGCAGTCGAAAGATACGCGGTATATTATACGCAATGCTCTCTTCTGCAGTCTCTGTAAGGGAAGTAGATAAGTTTTGTACGTTTGTCCCCAAGACTCACAGCAGTAGCTGATGTGGCAGTGAAATAACGAAAAATACAGGGAACGTAGTATGGTGTACGGGAAATACCTTTTCGCCTTGGTAAGCGCGTAGCAACTGAAAGCTAGCTTTTTAGATAGCTTATCTATCTGCTCTTGCCAGTGCAAGTGTTGGTCAAAGATGATACCAAGGTATTTGAAAGAACAAACTTGCTGAATACAATCGTTGTTTAGAGATATGTGAATCGTACTAGGGTCAATGTTTCTTCTCTTGGAGTGGAATACTACATATTTAGTTTTATCTACATTTATTGTTAGTTTATTAGCACGAAACCATTCTGAAACATTAAACAGTTCGGACGTTATCGTATTTTCTAGGCCCAAGAGTGACTTAGATGTGAACAAAAGAGCAGTGTCATCTGCATACATAAAGACTTTTGAAAATTGAACGGCCTGCGGTAGGTCGTTCACGAAAATGGAAAACAAAACAGGACCCAATACAGATCCTTGCGGGACCCCGCAAGTCACAGGTAGTAGTGTGGAGTGTCTGTCACTCAGCACTACTTTTTGTTTTCTAGCGGAAAGGTAGCTATCAAAAAACTGGAGAGAGGCATTAGTAATACCACACGATTTTAATTTTTCCAATAACTCTGAGTGACAGACGCACTCAAATGCCTTTTTTATGTCGAGGAATATTACTATTGCAATTTGATTTTTGTGAAGAGCAGTGTTAATATGGTGAGAAAGTGATGTGACAGCAGTGGTTGTTGATTTGGCTGAGATAAAGCCATGCTGCTCAGCACAGATTACATTATTATCAAGCAGAAACTTGTTCAATTGTAAGGATATTAATTTTTCAAAAACAGTATTGATTATACTAAGCACAGATATGGGTCTGTAACTACTGGGGTCATTGGGATCTCCTGTCTTGTAGACTGGCACAACTTTCGCAATCTTCAAGCTTATTGGATACTGAGAGCTAACCATCGCATGGTTAATTATGTTGCATAAGGGGGTGCAAAGAATGTCGATATTGTCTTTTAGCACCTTCGATGGTATTCCGTCATAACCACAAGCTTTGTTTTCTCGCAGATTTTTAACTACTGACCTCATTTCTTCTTCAGTTATCTCTCGGAAAGCAAAGGTATTATTTGTTGCAATAGGTCTTCCTAGGTGAGGCGTTGTTGAAGGAAAGCCATTAACCAGTTTTTTTCCTCGATCGACGAAATTATTATTGAAGGTATCAGCCATCTCCTCTGAGATTAAGTCTGGAAGGATATGTTCTTTTTTCTTTAATCCAACAACATCGCTCACAATTCCCCATATCTTTTTGGAATTTCCTTCCTGTCTCATAATTAGATTAGTGTAGTATTGTTTCTTTGAGTTCCTCATCATGGCGACCGATTTGTTTCTGTAGCATCAAAGCAGTAAAAGGCTTCTGGAGAAAACATGTCCCACAATAAACATATGTAAGATCGCTCCTGTCAAATGTTCGAATTTAATCCAGACACTTAGGGTTATATAAAGACACGGCATGTTTTTTTTTTTTCTTGAAGCAGAAGACCGTATTTGTATTCTTTAATATATTTTAAAGCATGAAGCATGATAATTAACGCGACCATTTTTTTGTTTCAAGCGTCGGCTTGTGCATGACAGTGCGCTTCCTGGCCGTCATAAGATATTCTGAAATTTCTATAAACATATCGAATTGTCTCTGCTGCTAAAACTATTACAGACAACTGCTCAAATCAAGGATGTTCTTGTGTGTGTTTTCCCTGTGATGTTTCTCTAAGAGACAAAAATAAGATCCCTGCCTGATCAGCGCTTTATATAAACCAATCGTCACATGACACCAAAGAAGACCTGACATGAGGTTTCTATTTGGAGTCTAATAAATTGGTCCGCATGGTTCGCATATGACCACATCAGGCTCATATTAAATTGTGACTATCTAGCACCACTAATAAAAGTTAAGAAATTCATTTCATTTAGAGCGCTTAATTTTTGACGCTCGTTACTCTGCCACTATACTAAGAAGGTACGTTTCCCTGCACTTTTATTTCGCTCTCCGGGATTATAATTGCCCTCGATTGCGTAGTGCAAGAAGACAGCAGCATACGACGGGCAGTTGCCGTTATGATCTCAGCCATTAATGAATTATTCAAGGTTTTTTCCTCATTGGCGCGTCATCAGGTAACATGTGTTTGAGCCTGAGAGGTATATTTCAATTCTCATTATCCTCAATCTGGAGCTTCGGCGCCTAGCGTTTACAGGGGAAGAGCTACAACCAGTATCTCTTGCCTCATTGAGACTTCGTGCCACGTTTTTTAGCTAGGAATTCAGAGTAAGCTTGCTGCTCAGCATTTCATAAGATTTTTTGTTCACGTTGCTGGCTACTAAAGAGTTCAATAAAGAGCATTGCGTTATATACGTAGACTTGTTAAGGAAAAGAATATTTAAATATATGATGCAGCATTAATCCTAACTGCATTACGACACAGGCCTCCCCAGGCAGCAATTTTCTTTAGCTTCTGCTCCTGCATCAGGTAGCATTTCTCTGCTATCAAAAAGTAAAATATTTAAATACATAAATAAATAAATAAATAATAAAATATTATGTTGTAAATGTTCTTTGCGGAACAGCTACTTTTTTTAAACAAACAAAATACAATGTGTAAATATTGCAATGAGTTTATGAGATATTTTGCAATGAAAGACAGACATTCTTCTTCATGATTTATATGACCATCAAGAATGGATTATCCTAAGTTTAGCGCATGTCGCTAAGGTGTGCTTAAGGCTGCGATATTAGGCATTATTTTCGGTACCTTTCTTATAACGGACCTCGCTCCCTCTGGGATAAAAACACTATAAAGCCGATACATACTTTAATAAAAACATGTGTCATTTTCAAATTTGAAGCTTTGTATCTCTTTATGAAGCTGGAATAGTTCAGATGGGTTTCACATAAACTGTGGAAGAAAACGCTATTCTTTTTTGCTTATATACTTTATTGACGCTAACATCAAAATTAGTCATATAGGAAATGCACGCAGAATTTTTGCCGTCTCAAAGCAAGAGGACGACTGCGGTGTTATTGTTTAACGGACAACGCCACACTGACTTTCTGCAAAGAATACCATATTTGCAGCCTGATATGAAATCCTGTGTGAGGAGTCTCAAATTATAATTGGTATTCTTGTGCTGAAGAGATATAAGACAGTTGTATAAAGTCATATGCTTTTAAAGCACATTATACAAATAATTAACTTTTATTATTGTACGTTGTCTCACATGTAATCAGATAGAAAGGGTAGGCAATGATCATTTAAGTGCTCTATATAGGAACGTTTCACGAGACAGTTCAAAATAGCAAATTTCTTTTAGCCACGAAGTAAAAAGAAAACCTAAACGCAAAAAAGAGATGTCTGATAACATAATTTTTCTTACAGCAATGAACCGAAAGAATATACCTGAATAATGCATAGAACTAGTAGCTTATTCCAGTATTACGTTTTCAGCAACAGCATTATTGAGCGTTAAAGGTGTTCTATTGCATACACGTTGTATATTAAAATAAAATTCCTTTTTCAGTTTGTCAACTCAACTGAACAGATATGGACTTACAAAACAACAGCACCAATACTTATTCAATGCGAAGTGAGGAAGATGTTGGAAATAACAGAGAAATATATTCATTTTTACAGAGAATATATCCAGGTTGGCAAGTAAGATATTTGACTTCCTGCTAATACAAATGATGCAAAGAAGGATAAACAAATTAATATGTCTTTTTTTTTTCTATAGGCAACTTGAATTATTACAGGGATATTTTGTCGAAGGCATGAAAAACAGAATTAGGGTTGGTCCAGCAGGTAAGAAGAAAATCAGCATTCTATGGCCATGCTTTTGATAAGTATGCCCTTCAGGACTTTGTAAAAGTTTAATGCCGGGCATAGTTTAGGAGATATTCGCCCGCGATTCATATGTAATATAAGATATTGATTACTATTAGCAATCATTCATTAAGTTTCCTGGATGGGTAGATTGAACTCTTTACACCATCTTAACTCCATATGCATTATATGCGCGATGAAATAACTCTATGTGGGCAGTCTCGGGTTTCATATAGGCTGGCTACTTTCAATTATATGTTTACTCTTTTTCGAACAGCCTTGTGATTATATATAAATCATTTCGTGAGAGGAAAGAAAGCAAGCAGAGATTGAATATACTATTCTTACACCGCGGTTTGAATGAGCACCTTGTTTATACCCTGTTCCTCTAGCACAAACTCCGAACGGCAGAACATTCTACAGGATGTTAATCATAAGAAGCCTTTAATCTGCCCATTCTAGAAGCTCCCTTTCAGACCGGCAGAACTCGAACGAATAATATGAAGTGAAGTATAATCTTGAATATCGATAAAAAAATGGCCTGCACTTGCGAACACACTACAAAATTAGGGACTTTCTAAACTCGTTGAAAGGTATCGACTACGCATTTCACTGATGCGTGTAGTCAGCAGAGCAGACTCTACACAAATCAGCGTTTTCTTCCAATTTTATTCGTCATGTGGTGAGCGTTCCACTTTGCTCCTGCCTATAATACAGGTTCACAAAGACATTTCACAATACGTATCATGAAACAAAGCGACGTCTCTATAGGGTTGTTTCCGGCATATATTCACTCTCCTAATCCCTTATCCTGCACCCCCTTATTCCGATAACCCACATCTTGCACTTATTCAATAGGCAACGGGTGAACGTAACTCGGGTGGATGGTAGGAATATAGGAGCGTCTCCTTTGAAACTGGGGGGTAGCAGTAGCTATCATGCTCATTTTCTCCCTATATTTTAAATTATTGCTTTAGATTGGTTAACTAAACCATGGTTCTATTAATTAAATTTTTGCTTCTACATTACTAACATTATGTCATTTCTCTGCTTTAGGCTACCAATCTTCCAGTCGTTTTTTGCTAGTTTCCGCCGCCGGTTTATTCACCCGGCCACTGGTATCTATAAAACCCAGAGCTTCAGGAACAGTGACTGCGCCTGCATCAAATTCCGGATGGATACCATTACAATCGAGTATAGTATGGTCAATTGTTTCACAGGATTTACCACATACAGCACATGCGTCATCTTCATTGTTAAACTTTTTTTTTGTAGTTGCATAATATCCTGATCTAGCTTCAAACAGTAGGGCACTGCCTCTTGAGTTACCAAAGAAAGCTTCCTTCCTGATCTGTATTTTCCACTTTCGGTATAATTCCACACTTTGTTTCTTTTCCATCGAATTTATCCAATTTTTACCTTCTGTGTTTTTCACCTGTTGCTTAATGATCTTTATTTCTCCGTCCTTGTGACTAGCATACTTACTAGTTAGTTTTCTAGTTATTTTCCTCCATTGTGAGTCAACGCTTTTTAAGTGCAGGTATTTAAATACTTTAGCTGCCACTCTGTTACTGTACAATTTCTTCAGGCGTTCCTCATATAATATTTTCCTCTGAGCTTCCGGTACTTTGAAAGATGCCCAGCCTATATCTGAGGTTTGCCGTGGGCACCTAGTGCTAATCATCCAACGGCTCTCTGATTTATTTCGAATGTCGACTGTACCTCTGATTTTCGGCACAAAACCGCATTTCCGAAAGTAAATCCGGGCACCATAATTCCTTACCAAATACCCCTTAAAACCTCATACCTGTTGTATCCCTACAATGCCCTATGCTTCATTATCTCTGCATTTCTTTGCCCTTTGGTCTTAAGTGATTGCTCATGCTTTCCAACATATGCCAATCCTTCGTTTGCCCATACCCATAAAAATATTTATATTCTGCTACTCTTGGTATTTCATGGCCTTGTATTCTAAGACCCTGATCAGTGGAGCCGTTGAAAATCATCAGACCCGACTTAACTGCGCTAAACCTGAAGCCTAGAGCCTCCCCTTTGGCTCCGCAATACTTAACTAGAGTTTGCAATTCTTACAGCTAGCAGCACAATATCGACTGCATGCATCAAAACGGGGAGGCGCTGCCCTACCGCCTTTTCACCTAACATACATGCCAGGTTAAAACCTAGGTTGTTGTCTTGTATCCTCCGTTCCAGGTTTATCATATTGTTACGTGGCAGCAAGCGATGACAACAGGAGAACAGAGGACAGAGAGAAAGTTCTCGATGGTGGTGAGATGATGTTTAATGAATCTGTGAGTGAGCCTAGTGCACGCGCTCCTGCCCGCACCACTGCCCTTTTCTTCCTTCTTCGTCCGTAGCATGACTCGGGGCCACCGAGCGATCGTCACGATCTTAGACGAGGAAGTTTACAGATAATGATTCCACGGCATGATGATGGACGTGTCTGGAGGCTTGAAGAAGAAAAAGAAGTAAGAATAGAACGGCTTGCCGGTACGATGTCTGATGCGTGGGTGATCCGCCTCCCCTGGAGCTGTCAAGCATTGGTCACCAGAATCCATGGGGCCGATGGCTTGAGGTCACGTCGGGCAGCTTGGGCAGGGGTTGCGTGTTCCTGTCCATCGGTTCCTTCGGGTCATTCGGGTCTTTCGGGTTCTCCGTCTCGGTTCTGGTTGTTGCGTCTGTTCTTCTTGTCTTCAGGTCCGGGCTGGGGGCTGGGCGATGGTAGTTGGTCAGGTCTGGGCTTGAAGGGCTGGGGCAAAGCTGATCGGCGGTGTTTCTGGGCCCTCGGTCGATGGTCCCGGCTTACAGATGGCGTCGATGCTCCAAGGCGAGGGTGGGGATGACGTATACCGCACCTCCAACCAAATGTTACGTGGTGCCAAGCGATGACAACAGTAGAACAGGACAAAGAGAAGATGTTCGATGGTCGTGAGATGACGTTTAATGAATCTGTGAACGGGCCTAGCGTCCGCGCTCTTGCCCACGCCACAGGCCTTTTCTTCCTCCTTCATCCGTAACAATATAAAACATGAACAGCAGCGGTGATAAAGGACAGCCTTGTCTTCATCCTTTGCATACTTTGACATCTTCCGTACTTCTTATCCCTTCCTATGTAATGTCTACTTTGTTATCCAGGATTATTTCCGGTAGGAACTCTACTATCTCATAATCGATACCTTCTTCTTTTAATATGCTCCACAGGAGTTCCCTGTTTACTTTGTCTTACGCCCCGTTTATGCCCAGGAAGGCCAAATACACAGGTCTATTTTTCACTCTAGATATTTCGATGCACTGGGTAAGCATGAACAGGCTATCATCTAAGCGCCTACCATTTCGAAAGCCGTTCTGAAGTTCTCCGATTATCGTGTTACTCTCTACCCATGCTTGCACCTTTAATTTCACTGCCTGCATAACCAACCTGTACATAAAAGATGCTATGGTATTCGGTCTGTAGGATTTTATGTGCATCCTCTCTCATTTCCTTTTCTAAATCAAATTAATTTTACTCTGCCGCCAGCCGTCCGGAATTTGCTCATTCGTTATGACTGTTTCCAGAGCTTTTAACAACGTTTCCTTACTTTCTGGACCAAGTTCATTAATCAGCTTGATCGGAATTCCATCTATTCCTGTAGATGTGTTTTTAACAAATATTTTTTCTGCTTTTTTTCCAGTTTAGATTGGTCAGTTCTAAGCTGCTTTTTATTCTGCTACTTTTAGTTGCTTCCTGATTTGCGGAGATTACCCTATCGTAACTCTTAAATGACTCGGATATAACTGATGTAATGTAGTTCACTGCGTTGTCTCCCTTTAAAGAATTTCCCTCGTTATCTTGAATCCGATCCAGCTTTCTTTGATCCTTCTTCTCTAGCCAGCTTCTATGGTTCCAAAATTTTCATGATCCGCCTCTAGAGGCATCGTGTATGTCAGCCATCCAGCGATCGGTTGACTGCTTTATTCTCAAGGGCCGATCACAGCGCCGCTCGTAGCGATAAGCGCACCTCCGGCAGAATGAGCTCGCTGCTGCGCGTGCGGTTCATTCGGACGGCGGCGAGTATGCTGCTGCATTTTCAGATAGTAAGTACGCCCGATTTTTGTAAGAAATACAGCGTTATGGAATCTATGATCATGAGCACATAATATCCCTTTATGAACACAATCGATAGCTGCATACATTCACTTGATAGCGGCTGTCTCGCGGCAAATATATATTTGGCAGGATACAGCGCTTGTCAGTTACCAGGGTATCTATACTATCAATTCAGCTTGAGTGCAACATCGATGTAAATTTTTTTCCCAATCATCAGTCGAAAACAGGGATCAAGCATTCTGTTCTAGTTACAAAGGCAAAGGACGAGGCCTATACTCATACCGTGGGGTAGGCGATCCTTCTATTATTGAAACATTCTTCGAAGAAAATTACAGCAATATTGATGTTTCCCTTAACATCAATATACCCTTACATATAAATATGATGTAGCTGTCTTAGTTCATTTGCAATGAATCGCAAATTCCATCACAAATATTAGCAAATATATGCTACTTTTTGAGGATAAAGGCACGCGGTGTAGACTGTCTGCTGGTGAACCAGGATTACACACAGCATTCTATTGCGCCTGTCCTATGTGATCTAAATTAACAGCCGTCGAACGTTCGGGCCCCGCTCGAAATAGCATCACTTCAGTATCAGTTCAGTCGTTCAGTCATGTCCGACTCTTCGTGACCCTATGGACCATGTTACTCCACGCTTTTTCGGTCTCTCACTATCTTCCTAACATCACATAACTTGATCTGCCCTCGCCTCGAGGATGCCATCTAAACATCGCGTTCGCTACCTAACCATTCTCCGGCAACCCTCAACCTTTCCCAACATCATATCTTTTTCCAGTGACTCCTCTCTTCTCATCAGATGACCAAAGTAGTTGTGCTTTAACCTTAGAATTTAACCCTCCAATGAGCAGTCAGGGTTTACGGTGGACAATATCGACTTATTTGATCTTCTGGCAGTCCTCTATCAATAGTCTCAGCCAACACCAGAATTAAAATGCGTCAATTCTTCGACGGCCAGCCTTCTTCACAGTCCAACTCCCGCATCCATACATCACAACTGGAAATACCATAGCGCAAGTTGTACGGATCTTGGTTGGCAGTCTAATGTCTTTGTTCATTACCAGGCGGTCAAAGCTAACCTTGGCTCTCTTTCCCAGAAGCAGGCGTCTCCTAATTTCATGGCTGCAGTCTCCTTCCGGGGTAATCTTGGAGCCCAAGAAGAGAAAATCTGTCACAGCTTCTTCTTCTTGTCCCTTGACGCTCCAGGACTTGATAGGGCAAGATGCCATGATCTTTGTCTTTTTAATGTTGAGTATAAGCCCAAACTTTTCACTCTATTCTTGTCCGCGCATCAGAATACTCTTGAGTTCCACTTCGCTTTCTGCCATTAAAGTGGTATCATCCGCATATTTAAGGTTGTTGAAACGTTTTCCAGCAATCTAGCTGAAGACTCGTCCAGACCGGCCTTCCTCATGATGCACTCTGCATATAGGTTAAATAGGCAGGGCAACAGTATGCAGCCTTGTCTCACTACTTTCTCAATCGGAAACCAATCAGTAAGACCATGCCCAGTTCTGACTGTGGCCTCTTGCCCTACATACAGGTTCCTGAGGAGACAGATGACGTGAATTGTCACAATCTGCTGTGATCTACGCAGTCAAACCCTTTCGCATAATCAATAAAGCAGAACTAGAAGGGTTTCTGGAACTCTCTTGCTTTTTCCATGATCCAGCGAAGGTTGGAAATCTGGTCTCTAGTTCCTCTGCCCTTGCTAAACCCAGCTTGCACGTCCGGAAGCTGCCGATCCACATACTGCTGCAGCCTACCTTGGAGGATTTTCAACGTCACCTTGCTAGCATGCGAAATAAGCGCGATCGTGCGGTAGTTGGAACAATCTTTGGCACTGCCTTTCTTTGGAATGGGGATGTAAACTGACCTCCTCATCCTGTGGCCACTGCAGGGTTGTCCAAATCTTCTGACATAATGTATGCAGAATGTTAAAAGCTTCATGGTTGAGGTTTTGAAGCAACTCAGCTGGAATGCCATCAATTCCGCTAGCTTTGTTCTTAGCAAGGCTGGCTAAGGCCCATTCAACTTCACTCTCCAGGATACCCGGCTCGAGATCAGTAATCACAACCGTTTTCTGTTGGGTTTGCACATCCGGGCACTTCTTGTTCAGTTCGTCTGTGTATTCCTACCACCTCTTCTTTATCTCTGAGGCTTCAGTGAGGTCCTTGCTTCGTTTGTCCTTTATCACACCCAGCTTAGTACAGAAGCTTCCTTTGATATCTTTTATTGTCTTATACAGACCTCTTATGTTCCGTTATTGGCTGTTGTCCTCAACTGCTTGGCACTGTATGTTGAGGAAGGCATTCTTATCTCTCCTTGCTATTTTCTGAAAATCCGCATTGAGAACCTTCTATCTTTCTCTTTCGTCCATAACTTTTGCCATCCTCCTTTCCTCAGCCATTTGCAAAGCCTCTTCGATAACCAGTTTGCTTTCTTGTATTTCTTTTGCTTTAGAACTACCTTAGTAGCAACTTCTTGTATTATATCACGAACGTTAGTCCACATTTCTTCATGCTCTCTGTCTTCTAGATCTAATTCTTGAAATCGATTGATCACTTCTTTAGCCTATTCTGATGGAATTTGATCCAGATCATACCTGAAAGGCCTTCTAGTTTTCTGCGTTTTCCTCAATCGAAGAATAATTTTGGCAACAAGAAGCTGATGATCGGTGCCACAATCGGCCCCAGGCCTTGTTTTTACTGCTTGTATAGCGCTTCGCCATCTCTGCCGGCAAAGAATTTAATCGATCTGATTCCTGTACAGTCCGTCCGGTGAAGTCCATGTGTACAGGCGCCTCTTGTGCTGTTGAAAATGATTATTCGCTATGGTCGGCTTGTTTTCTTGACAAACCTTTACTAGCCTTTGCCCAGATTCATTTCGCTCACCAAGACCGAACTTAATTGCCTGCAAATTCCAGATATTTCTTCACTCCTGACCTTAGCATTCTAGTCTCCTATGAGAAAAACGACGTCTGATGATGGAGTGCGGTTTAAAATGCATTGCAGGTCCGCATAAATCTCTCAACGTCAGCTTCTTCAGCAGTAGTGGTTGGTGCATAGACTTGGATAACTGTTATGTTGAAAGGGGGACCTTGGATCCGAAGTGAAATCATTCGTTCGTTTTTGGGTTTGTACCCTAGCACTGCTTTTCCCATTCTTCCGTTTACTATGAGAGCGACCCCATTCCTTCTCTTGGATTCGTGCCCACAATAAAAGACATGATGGTCGCCGGAGTTAAATTCTCCCATTCCGGTCAACTTGAGCTCTCTGATACACACGATATCAATGTTCAATCTGTCCATTTCTCGCTTGATGACATCCAGTTTACCTTGCGTCATAGATCTTACGTTCATGTTGCTGTATGATATATCTCCTGGCAACATTGGACTTTCCGGTCGCTTCCCGACACATACACAACTGAGCGTCCTTTTTAGTTTAGCCCAGCCACTCCATTTGTCTTGGAGCTACTAGGAATCGCCCTTTCTTCATCCCCAGTAACATGTGGGACGCCTTCCAGCCTGGGGGGCTAATCTTCCGGCACCGCCACGACAAGGCAGTGATCCATGAAGGGGCGAAATTGCATAGAGTTTTACTAATGGGTTATTACAGCACATTCCTGAGGAATTACCCACCTCTTTCATGGAGAAAATATCTTCAGTGGGAGAAATGCCTGAAGGAAACTTAATATTAAAGCCTTAGTTCAGCTGGAATACTCTGTGCACCAATTTGGAAAATTTCATTTCACCTCGAATGAATGCTAATTACCAACTGTTTCCTCCATTTGAATGCTATTCTCTGTATGTCTGTCAATTTACACGATGAACATTTTCTATTTCTGATACTTGGCTGGTTAGTATCAACATTTAGTTTCTTGGCTCAGTAGCACAAAAGTACTGCGCCATATTTACACTTTTAGGACATTACACATAAAACGGTGTAATCTAATCGCGAACTGCGTGAAGCCTCTGAGCGAATGCGAACCCACATATTTCTCGTCAGTAGCGGGTACCGAATCCTGTCGTTGTTGTCTTGAATAAAATGGCACGTACCCACAACAAGGATTGGCAGTGAACAGATAGGAATCTCGTAGCCTTCCCCGCAGCCCATCAGCCCGCGTTCAGAATGCAGTGCACTTTCGTGCAGTTTTATTGCACATCACCGACACCGACAATTTCCACCTTCTCGGAAGCGCTTTCGCGCCTGCTACTCTATCGGGCTAACTTCGCTAAAACAGTAAGGATTTTGTGGTTCTCCACTGGGTCCCATGATGTTGAGAGTATTGGGCATTGAAATGCAAAAAATATTATACTATAAATATGCTAAATGCGCCGAAACTACAGTATCGCAGCCTATCAGGACTGGTACAATGCGAAGCATGATTCAGTTTCCTCAAAGGCGCCGTCTAAAAGCTTCTGAGTGAGCAGAGACACAGTTTTTGTACAATATAGAGCATGTTGTAGCTGAAGTCAGTGTTTAAAATGCTGACAGACGATCATAAAGGAAAAATAGGAAGTTCCCTGGTACCAAATCGTTGAGGTATTGAAATTATGGCTCGTCATCATACGATAAAAAGTGACACGCGTTGCCTTATTGACCCCCAAAAGCACTCGCTCGGTGCCGCTCGTAATTTAAGCTCGCTCATAGAAGCTTTTATTAAGAGGAAGTGCTGCTGCGCATTGATAGTCGGAGGCGTGACATTGACTCCGTTTCCATAAGAGCTGGACGTCACCTCACAGACAACACGAAGGCTTCTCTGGGAAATCCAAAGAATTTTATTATGGGAGATTGGAATCTCCTAGGGAAGTGCAGACTAGCCCCGAAGATGTTTTGAAAAACATACCAAGTAAAAAATTAGCTGCGGCTTCGCTCTGGTTAAGCCTGAGCTATTGAGAAAGCAATACCTCCCTGGCTGCGCTTGGCTATGCTGGTGGTTTGGCATGGCTTTGCCTTTTGTGCAACTAAAGGATTTACTCTGTACACAACATTGTTTCTATTGTTTGATTATTCAAATGAGCACGCTCTTCTGCAAGGCACTTCCTTCTGTGGTAATTATATCGCTCTGCACTACTCATAGACGATTCTTCGGCTTTCAGAGAGTCTATGAAACTACTCCCGCTCACTGAACTTGTAGAACGCTGCCGGGCTCGCCATTCTGCGGCATAGGCGCGTTGCTTAACCAACCGCTCTTGCCCTTCTTCATCTGTCTCTTCGGCACGGCGCCGGCGTTTCCGCGCAGAACGTCGCTCCAGCGACGCCTTGTACAACTCCTCAGACTTGACTAAGCGGAGCGCGCCTGCAGCGCCCCGTTTATCCTCTCCTAGCGAGCGCCCTCACGCGGCGGGCCGAGGACGCCGTCACGTGGTAGCCGCCGCACCGAGCGAAGGAACGAGTACGGCCGAAGAGACGAGTTGGGGCCCCTGCTCTACTCTGGTCGTGACGTCCCGCTGTCACGTGGTAGCCGCCGCGCCGACCGAAGGAACGACTACGGCCAAAGAGACAAGTTGAGGCCCCTGCTCTGCTCTGGTCGTGACATCACGCTGTCACGTGGTCGTGCGCCACGTGACAGCGTAACGTCACGAAGCGAAGGCACGACCTCCACTGGCGGCAGAAAAGTGCTAGCAGTATTGCTTTAGCAATAAAAAAAAGCAGCATCTTCAAGACGCCCCACACTGCATGCCTCTGCGTCATTTTGAGCTGATTATGGAGCTTATTTAAACATTGTTTAGGATCATTTCCTACGCTACTATACTATTTCATACGCTACTAAATAGCATGCTCAACTAGGCCCCCTTTTTGCAATGGCCTTGCAAGAAGCTTGCAATTATAATGTACCCAAAAATGATTTCGGCTGCAGTTCACAATAAATATAATTCTGAGGTCGTGCTGTTCCACTTGGATAAAAATTATGTCAATGAGTTCGATAAATGCAGTGGGCCGAAGGAATTTTTGGGGGTGTTAGCACTGCTACAGCCTGTAATACAGCATTACCTGCATCTATAGGCCTATGTGTTAATACACACACCACATGATGAACACTACGTACTCTATATATATATATATTAGAAACTCACTAAATATAGGGATTACTGAGGAGCGCCGGATCTTTTGAACCGCTATTTGTTTAAAAAGTTATGGGTCATAGCTCAGTAGAAGTGACTGACACTTGTTTTAGTAACTCTGCTCTCACATACAGTTAGCTGTTGCCGAGATGTTGCGTCAGAGCCGCGTCTTCTTTCGACTTTCACGCTATCTTTCAAGATAAAGCAACTACCACAATGCTCTTCCTCGCAAAGGTCGCAACCATCCCCTCACCTCCGCCTGTATTTTGGGGCGCTAGGAGTGAGCTAGTAAGACGTATTTCCATAAATGTGAGCGTTGGTTCTTTTGGAGAGGCGGGTCTCTCGTTCAGTGATTCTGCCATGCCAAGCCGTTTGACCAGGTCGGCTTTTCTGGCGAGTGTGGTTTGCCTATATCTAAAGCAGTGCGAGAAAGCAACTGCATTCTTGCCCTTCCTTCGAAAGATTCACAACTGTGGTCCCTGAAAACCTTTGTCGCAACCTAGCCTCGCATTCGGATGCCTCCGCGGGTACAGAGTCGATTGGCCCGGCGTTAGGCTTATGTCCTGAAATTTTGCGGTTAGGTTTTCTGACCGAATAGTGGTTGCCGGCGTGGGTACACTTGCGCTATTCATTATCGCCCGTTGTATACGGTGCGTGCAGCAGCTCCTTTGCTTTTGCATTCATTTTGTAGTGTTGTACCGAGGCTAATAAAGGAAGAAGTAACGAAGACTGATTTGTGAAACGATTGCATCATTCTTGCCTGCTGCTGTTAGAAGGATGTCGCACTGCACTCAACAGTCGTGCACCGTGCACTGGCGCAATAACACTTCTTACTAAAGACAACTGTTGAACGCACACTTTAATTTATTCATGCTGTTCATTTGTTCTCATTAGTATAATCATAAAAATGTCACATATGTCATCGAATTCTCTTGTTTTTTGAGCACATATCATTAGCACGTCAATAATCCCAGGCCAATTACCAGTTTTGTTGTGATAGCTTTGTATGGATTCTTTAGTGTGAATGCACTATTTCACCCAATCTACCCACCCCGCCGGGTAGCTAAGTGGTTACGGCGCTCGACTACTGTTCCCAAGGACGCGGGATCGAATCACGGCCTCGGCGGCAGCTTTTCGGTGGATGTGAAAAGCAAGGCACCCGTGTGCTGTGCGATGTCAGTGCACGTTAAAGAACCCCAGGTGGTCAAAATTTCTGGAGTCCTCCACTTCGGCGTCTCTCATGCCTGTGTCGCTTTCGGACGCTAAACCCTACAAACCAAACAAAACGAGATCTAACCGGGCTTTCAGGGTGTGCGGGACAGCTACTGTGCATATCCCTTGCCTATAAAGCAATTATTATTATATTCGAGTGTCAAGAGGTGGCGTGAGAAATACTCCTTTCATTTCCTGCAATCCAATCAATAAAGAAAGCATTAGTATTGTGAGTAAAATAACAAATAGTGACGATGGTAATGAATAACAAATACTATATTAATAACCAATCATGATAATTAGTGAGATAAAAAGCATAAAAGAAAAACCTAAAATAGCCAGAAAATATTTAATAAAAACATTTTAAAAATAGGGAAATAAGAAGGAAGATATAAATCAAACACCAAATATAAACGGTGAAAGATTAGAAAAAGCATCTCGATACAGATAATGCTTGCGCATTCTACCAATACAGTTCCTGCAATGACCTCAAAACGTGGTATGAGTGCACGATTTCACAAAGCCTAACCCGGCCTTCAAGATTTGCTTGGCTTGACATTGACTGTGATCTTGCCAAAATGAGCAGAAAAAGATCGCACGTAGTAAGGCGCCAACTGAGAGATGCACGACGGGCCCAACAAAGGCTGCACAAAGGATGGTGGAGACGGGACTGCGCACCCGGTGTCTTTAATAGGCGTGCTACGGACAAAGGCAAATGTCCGCGCCATCATGCCTCGGGGCAGAAATGATCATCGGATTAGCCGGAAAACAGGATTGCGTCGCTCGTGTGGCCTCAACACTGACTCAGAAGCGACGCAATGCGACTTATATCTTGGTACGCGCCATGCATGTTACCTGAATAGGCGCAGAGCGCAATTGTACGGCACGTAAAACCACGACAGGATTGACTGTGGCCAAGTTCCTTCTACCGTCTCGGTCGAAGAAGTAATTCGTGTCCGGCAGGCTGAGTTTGGAACGGAAGAGAATACGCCGTAAATGTGAAGACGTTGCCTAACGTGCGTATATCGTACACCATATGCACATTGAAGCTTAGAGCACACAAAAAATACTGATCGACAGCTAAACCGATTTAAACCCTTCTTTCGCACGCCTAACTCAGTTTAACCTTTGTTGAAACTGCTAAAGTTTTCGGTCCTGGCGCATAACATGATTGCTAGTATTGCGCCCACAGACAGGAAAAAAAAGGTACATGCGACAGAAAATAGAAAGCGGGTAGGCGAGACTGAGCCGGCATACAAAAAAAGCATTCGAGACAGGGAAGAAACGAAGCACGGTTGCCGCTCCACGACTACGGATTTGGTTAGGCGTTGAGCCGTTCAAATGAGCCAGTCCACATCGGTGAGCTGTACCGAGATTCTCAGTTAATGAGCCACTTTTGCCCATTGCTATGCAAATTTCTTATTCTTACGCACACAATCACAGGTTACGAAGCACTGATTAGCCGGGGTCATAAGCACATCGGCTTATGTTTGGTACTTCTATACATGCTCTCAAAAAGGGCGCGTCGTTATGTGCAAGAACAGGTGTGCAGATCAGCAAAGTTTTCTGGGGAATAGTTATTTTATTTGCGGTACAACTAATCAGGCTCGCATACCACGGTCTCTTAAAGGAGCTCCTTCATTTCTTTGTCGAGAATAGAAAGAAAGCGTTTAGTTGAAAGACTTCGTGTTCTTCACAAAAGTTGGGCGCCGCGAACTTCGGGCTCTTCACTATCGCAACATATGCTTTTTTTCCGAAATTGTGATTTATACTGGATCTTGCCCCTAATAATGTAGTAAGCAGTATGTAAATCTGCCATTGCGTAACCTGTGACGTATTTTGCAAAGGAGCGAGTTTTCTGTCGTCATATTCTATGAAACACCGTCACGGACAACCTGTTGCAATCTTCCAAATTCGTCTATTTTCAGGAAGCGCAACCGTAATTTTAGTCTGCAGCTGTTGAGTATCTTAGCAGGTGCAGCGCCAATATATCCCTAGCTACGATGACGAGGCGTAGGCCTTTTCAGTTTGGCATTAATAGCGAAATTGCGCGCCTCTCGTTCACTCGCGGTTTTGGAACATAGTTCGCGAGCACAGACAACTGACCTGTACGTATTTAGTATTGTCATGTAAACAGAACATTCCGCGGCGGTACTCACTTGGAGTTTTGAGCATATCCCAGAAGAGAGATCCCGGCAACATCCACAGGATTACGCCTATTCGGTTTAGGAGGTGGGGACCTAAGCGTAACATCCCTTAGAGTTGGCGGATTGACTGGGCTCCTTTGCATCATTTACGCATCCCGCTGGAGATATGTGCGCGTCACAATTACATCAACTCTGCAAAATAAAATACTCGGAATTGAAACCCTTATTTGGATAATCATTGGCGAAATATTAATCTAGTCGCTCGTTATCGTTCATATTGCCTTTCACTTCGCGCAGTGCTACCCTGTCTTCTACGCCGGCTTCGCCGGAGCGAACCTGCAGTAATCTTCCCTTGCTGTAAGGTTGCGTAGGCTTGCTAGGCGATCGCTGCTGTTCTTAGCCAATTTCCGTTGCCTACAGTGTTCAGTCTTAAGATGAGTTTCCAAGACCTAGCTCTGAGAGATAACTACACCAGCCAGCTTTAATACTGCCATGCTCAAGTACCTGTAGGTTTCAGAGGATCGCCTCTTAGGAATATTTCGAATGTTTTAGAATGATGAATAACTCCACACTTAGCCATCTACATGCAGAAGCTTACAAGTCATATTTAGCTGCTCTTTATTTTAGAAAACAGCCCACCGAACAAGCAGCACCAGCCATGGCATCTGCCATATTCCATTTCCAAAAGTCATGCCAGCGATGCTTCACTCAGAAAGCCGACAAGTAAGAATTACATTGTTACGATTGGGAAGAGGAAGCGCTGAGCAAGCGCGTGGTTAGGAGCTGAGAATGAAAAGCGCGTGTCGGTGGATTG
The DNA here is from genome assembly GCA_023969395.1 of Amblyomma maculatum. NCBI lineage: Eukaryota > Metazoa > Arthropoda > Arachnida > Ixodida > Ixodidae > Amblyomma > Amblyomma maculatum. The sequence goes on from JAJIZL010026313.1 coordinate 91,566, forward strand.
TCAGCGCTTCCGCCTGTGTCTGTGATTAGGTGCCATCTGGCATCACATTTTTTAGTGGCAGCGGTGGAATGCCGCTGAAACCCGCTGAGTATATTACGCGAAACGGGACTGCCGGTCGGGCTCCGCAACCACGGCTCCAATACCAGCGCCTGTCTGCTCGGCGGCAGAGGCCCGGGGAAAGCTTCCAGGACTCCGCCGCTGATATCCAGTGGTTTGCGTTGCAGTCTCTGCCGTGAGTAAGGGGGCTTAGACCTCCCTGGCAGGGGTGAGTCCTGAAGCCTTTGTGCACGTATTCCTGCATTTCAAGGTCCAGCTGCAGATTTGTCTCGGGCACCCTGATTCGATCTCTGTTGCATCGAGCCTCGTCGTCGAGGCGACTGGTAAATGGCGCAAGCGGGGCCCCAGCCGAGAGGCCCACTGATGAAGGCAGCTGGTCGAACGGGAGTGCAACCTGGAGGGTCTGCGCTAGTGCATGCTGCCAAGGTGACGGAGTTGAGGCGGGAGCTGGACGAGGAACTGAGCAAAGCACAGCTACAGAACAGCTTCCGGCGAGTTCACAAGCTGAAGGTGAAGCCGGGGATGGCCCCTGGTCTGTGATCGGGTGCGTTCGCCAGAGAAGGAGATGGAGCACTCACACTGGGAGATCCTATAGCGCGAGAAGCAGGGAGGAGGAGGCTCGCGTGGCTAAGGCACAAGAGTAGGCGAAGACTCTGGAGGCTTATTGAGTCCAACTGCGACAGCAGCTAGACCAGCAGGCCCAGAAACTGGCTGCCCAATGATGTGCCTCCGGGTAAACATAAAGAACTAAGCAAGGTGCATCAGATGAAGATGGAGGTGGAGCACCGGCGTAGCCAGACGCTCTGTAGCGGCGCTGCGAGGAGAACGCCCACCTTGCCGAAGAGTTGCGTGCCCGCCTATCCGAGGTCGTCTATACTCACAGCCCTAAAAAAGCTGAGCAGCGGGTTATTGAGAGATATGAGGTTGCTATCGAAGAGCTGCATTGCCAGTTTGTACGAGTGACCTGAATATAATGACGAACTGTGCAGCAAAACAGGAAGGTGGAAGACGAGATGCGGGCTTTCGAAAGAAAAGCAGAAACCAAAGAAGTTGAGCATGGAGCTGAAGACTCTCAATATCAGGCATGAGATGGAAATACAAAGCCCCGAGGAGAGGTTGTTGGCCGAATGTTAATGGAAGCAGCAGGAGCTGCTGGAGCGATTGTTACGTTCAGTGAGCATGGATGGTAGTCTAGCTGGCCCACTCGGAGCGGCTGGCGTGCTTTGAGTGGGGGCTGCGAGAATGGTCCAAGAAGCAGCAGCTGCAGCATATGGTTAGAGCGACCACCGCGCTAAAGGAGAAGAGCGGTTTTTCTGCTGTAGATGTGACGCACCTGCAGCAGTTCACAGAGACCAAAACTTGACTGGACATAGAAGCGTGTGCTGAGCGATGCGTCGAAAGTATTGAGGCGTTCATTATGGTGCCAACCAGAGGTGCAAGTCCGAGCTTGCGCCTTAGCTAAAGGAGTTACCGAACATTAATTGCGTCAATGGAGACACCTAGAACAACACCAAGGATGCGGAGGGCAGAAGCGGCGAGGGTTTGCATATAGTGGATTCCGCGAAGAAAGAGGCCAAGAATAATAGTCCGTGAAGGTGGAGAACAAAGGCCTATGACTTCTCGACAAGTAAAAATGATGAAAAGGAGGATGAGTACAAGCCTAAGAATCCAAGGTTAGAGGCCTACATGCCATCTACCATCGACCAAGATGAAAATTGTGGACACGGGGGTCATCATGCAGCTGAACGTCTTCACAATCCGTTCAAATTCGTCATAGTGGTCTACAACGGGCACTACCTGTTTATCAACTTCGCACGACGGTGACAATGCTGCATGAAGGTGGAATATCAGTATACCTGCACTGCCCCGCGTTGCAGCGCTTGAACATGCAGATGTTGCTGGGCAAGCTGGACGCTAACGAGGAAAAATGGCACCCTGCGCCCAAGGGCTACATTTGGCACGCAATTCATTGAGCGACCATTGCCGTGGGATGGCATTACGTTACACTCCCATGCCCACCGACCGCCTTTCACACACTCTCGGTTTGACTGAACTCTAGACTATTCCACACCTCCCCGGTTAAAGGATGTTACAGTGGGGAAGAAGAGGAAGCGCGGGAGCAAGTGCGGGGATAGGGGATGAGAAAGAAGAGAAGACGGGTTGGTCAGTGGCTTGTCGGCGCTTGTGCCTGTGTATTTCCTTAAGCGCGAATTGGCACCCTAACAATATGCATAAAGCCACAATTATTTACATAGCGTTTGTATATATCACTTCACAGTGTCCTGCAAGCACCGAAAGAAAACTTGGCACAAATGTTAGCAGCACGCAGCCCACAGGGAATAGTAATATTTAGCACGTTGCTCACGTATGAAAAGCAGATATTTGTGCAGGCGCCTCTTGCTGAAAACGACCAGCACAATCATGGGCCTCGAAGACTTCGAAGAGTAGAGGGATAACACCGGGGAAAACTGAATTACGAGTCTAGTCAGGCATTCCAAGTTGGTCAGATCTATTTGTTGGATGTCCAGGAATGCCGTAACGCCTATTCGGTCAAAGATTTCGATGCTGAAACCATGCTTGGTACTTGCCTAATCTTCGACATTTTTCCTATTTTGGTAGCTGTATTTTTTTGTTTTCTACGTATTTGAACAATATCACTGGCTCTCAGGGCATATCCTTCGTGTGCAACACTTTAGAGACGGCCACATCTCAAGTTTTTATCATGCCTCCAAGCCTGAGTGCCATAGCAGCTACGACACGAGCTGTCCAGCGGGTTGTCATAGATGAGAGTGCGCTGCACGTTATAGAGAAAAGAAGGAAGAGGGCTTTGGCTGGTTTAATCGTTGAGTCTAAGACTTCGAAAGTGGTCAACGCGCAGATATTGCACAAAGAGTGGGCGAGCATGAGTTGGCCACGCGAGCGTTTCACTACCGCTTCACAAAAAAACACTTTGGAAGTGTTTGTTCTGCATGCGACCGGCTGTGGTATAAAAATTATCTAACTCCGGTGATTGAAAGCAAACATCTGGCTTTTCATTTGGCCACAAGCGTAGCCATGAAGCCGTTGCTTTCGCAATTCAACTAGGGAAAACCAGAGCTAATTAACCACAGCCAACGTTTTTGAAGTCTAACGTCTCACAGAGACTCATGCTACACAGGCACGCTTTTTGAAGGCCTCCAGATATTTCAACTACCAGGAGCTTTAATTTTTTTCATTTTCTTTTTATTCGGAAAAATTTAGAGAACAGGGTGCCTTGCTACAGAGGACAAAAGCCAAAATATATCCACCTGACTGGGCTCTTATCACCACTCGAACACAACAACAGGGAGCACTTATATACGCATATATAAACAAAACAAAGAACACAAGGGAAATGTTGCTAGTACACAAGTTTCTAATTTAAACAATAAATCCCATCCTAATTAAGGAAAACAGGACGGAAACAATCAGAGAGCAATGCAGTGCAACAGAAAACACATATGAAGTATATGCACAGAATTTAACAGTAAATACATAGAAAATAATGAACGTTCGATTTCTTGAACGAAACAAAAACGAGAAAAGGAAAACTTTTTAACTCTCTAAAATAACATTTTGGTACTTACGGAAAGCAAAGAAAAGGGAGGATTTCTATATTATGTCCAACATCTCGGGGTGTGAAATCAAAAGGTTTGGCATTTGCCAGTTTAACGACCGGATATCACCGTCGTGTGAAATGGAACTAGCTCCAGGATTTAAGCTTAGTGAAATGACCGAGTCCTGTCACAGATATTCCATACAAAGGAATTCTTAGCAATGTTAAGAGGCGGGCGCCTAGGATTTAGGCTCGATCGAAAAGCAGCCAGCGCTCAAGCGATTAAATGCCGCATTCGTCGGCACAGTAGTCGAGCGCTCTAATCACTGCACCGCCGCAGTGCGGCGCAGATCAAAGTAAAGGTGCTTTGCTTATCATGCTCACTACAACGAAGTTTGGTTATGCTGCCATCCAATTTAAATACCTATATTCCTCAATGCTGATTTAAGAAAATAATCATCCTTTATGCGAATCTAGGATTGGCAACAGCTTTAAGTTATATCCTCCACCAGATCAGACAAAACTGTAGTTGCTGGTGCTTTCGCTAGTTTTGTGTGATAAGTAGTCTCTAGCGAAGTTTACCGATACAATGTCCCATTGATGACGCCGTTCTTTTCTCGCAGTATTCTCGGCATTCATCATAGCAGTGTATAAACTGTGCAGAGTAGTTTCGGGGAGCTTTCAGCATAGCCATATTTAGGAATGCAACTCTAAGAAACAATTTTGCTGTCAATCACGGCACCACATACTAGGTATTTCTCCGACCTTTATTAATAATTTCGATTTTATTTCTAACTGGTCTTATTGCCACGCTGCAGAAAACAATGAATACATTAGTGAATTCTATTGTCAGCATTTTATTGCGTCCTTGTTTCATTTTTATTCACAGTATCATGTTTCAGCAACCTGTCCAACAGGATTATCTCTCGGTCGCATTCTAGGCTTTCTAGGTATCTTCCTTTGCAGCGCGCTTGCTAGAACCATCGCCTTTGCGAAAAAAAAAACTAACTGAGCTATATGTCGGGCATACTGATGCTCCCACCAGCCATGTAACGTCCTGCCATGAGATTTAGCTGTTGCGTTAGAATCTACGTTACATCACGAAATAATAAATTTATTGTCCACTATTCACATTAAGCAACATATTTTATAAAAACGCATGCTTTCATCAACCATGCCTCGATGATAACAGTGCCCGTTAACGATTCACATAGCCGGGGATTAGACCCATGGTACGACAGGTGCTGTTGGTTTAGGAATAAAATTGAAACACCCAGGTATTTACGGGGGAATAAAAGCACGTTATTCACGCGACCCCAATTTTTCTATGTTGCTCTTAGGTTTGTTTTCTGAGGTCGCCTGACAACCTGGTATACAAAGTTGTTGCATCCTAATATTTTATGCTGTGTTCGCCTAAAATCGCCTTTTGCTCGGTGCGTTTCAATATGCCATTCCTAGATTAAAGCATGGTGCATGCTTCGGAGTTGTCCTTTTTTATGTTAAATCAAATTATCGTGTCGTCCGTTTCAAAAGCAATTTAATGGGTAGATATTTTTATGTTAACGAAGCGGCTAACAGTATGTTATCATACAAACTCATCATGGGATAACATTAACATCCACCTTAAAATGATTATCTTGTTCTATTTTTCTTCTCAATATAAGGCAAGTATGTGACTAGCACTGAGGTTTTGCGTTTCGCACCTGATGACTATTCCTGCGGCGTATTTCTGGTGCAGCTGTACGGTGAGTATCACCAAAGATGTTCTTCACCTAAAACATATTGATTGCCATGGATATCAACCATTTAGAAAACGTTATACGATTGCAATATTTAAATATTTTGGCAATTTGGAATTACGCCTTGCTTCCTTATTCAATTTCGTCCGCAGTGAAAGAAAACAAAATTATCATTGTCAACTTCTTTTATTGGCGAATGAATACTATTAAATGATCCGTCAGGAAAGCAATTTTCTTTCCCAAGCATCACACATTGGCTAAGTTAAAAAGAAAGAAAGATCAGTTTGTTTTAAGGGTATGGCAAGCATTGGGCATACGGGTATCACAGACCTGTTATGCTAGAATTGTTGAAAAGGATGTTGAAAAGGAATTGTTGAATGTTAGGATCACCCAAGCCTAAGTTCTCTCTGTCATTGTGTGAAGGGAAAGTGCAACTGCTTGTTTGACACATTTTCCTATTAAGGCCACTTTCGCTTTTCCTGCAGACTGAAGTTGTAAGTTATGGCATATGCTGGTTATGTGACTGATCACAAAGGCTTTCGCTAAGGGGAGAATATTCGATTCCCTTAAGCCGGAGTGGCGGTTACTAATGTGGCCGATGAGTCGTATAGTTTTCTGCGAGGTTCTTTGGAGCTTTTGAATTGCATCGCCATTGAAGACGTGTTCTAGTAATGTTAGGCCCAGAAGTTTATTTTGGGCACTCGAGGAATTGGGACTGCGGCAAAATTGAGCTTTAAGGCTGGTGGCGGTTGAGCCAGATATCTGGTTTTGTGGAATATGATAAATTCAGTTATGCTGCAGAGCACCGCAGCCCCCGGGGTTGTACATAAATCTCTGCGATAACTGCCATCTGTGGTCCATAAGGTAATGTCATCCGCATAGAGGCTCTGATGCAGCGGCGGGACGTGCGCCAATTGGCGGGGAAGTTTAATCAATGCGATAAAAAAGAGAAAGTACTAGAGGCCCGATCCCAGCGGGGTGCCGTTGCATTCCCTTCCAACTTCCCATAACCCTATCCTTATTCCTATTTCCCATTACCCTACAACCCATCCCTTCCGCTACTTCCCAGGGGAGATACGTGGGGTCTCCCCGGCCCGCTTCCTCGGCTGCGGGTCGCTTTAGTAGCACCTCCCCCTTTTATTTATTTACTTCCAACCAAAAACTCTTATCTCATTGACCTATTCATTTATTTTTCGAATTGCGGAACTTTCTCTCCCCGTGATACATTAGTAGTGCGGGCGGAGTCTGACTTTGGACTCCATCTTACCTTATGTTGCCAAGGGAGAAGTCACCCGCTTGGAGATCTACTCGAAAGAGACCTTTGTACTCGAGAGAAAGTTCCACATATAATTGTAGGCGCGGGCTGCGACCCCGATTTCATGAAGTTTTTTTTAAGATCGCATATTTTCTAACATTATCAATGCCTTCTTCTCGTCTAGTCCGTGAATGATTCTTGTGTGCCCCGTTCATCGCAATATTTTTGTTTTAGCTGAATCATTATGTCCTCTGTAGAAAGCTTTGGCTGGAATCCTATTATGATATCAAGTTTGGGCGGCAAAGCTCTTGCTTTTTCATAAATCTCTTGAGGGGGTCTGTTGAGGTTACCTACACAACAGGTGAGCGTAATAGGTGTAAGGTTTTCAAGGCTGAGGGGTTTGCCTGGTTTCGGATTGAGGATGATCTCTGCCATTTCCCTGTTTGTGGTAATGAGCACCGTGGTAATGGGTTGTGGTAAGTAGGTACTCCGACCAGCATTTTTGCGGTGACTTAGGCAGTGTAGAGTGTTTTCTTCTAGGTTACGGAGTAACTTGTTGTTCACCCTGTCTAGGCCGGAATAGAATAACAGCTTCTCCTGAACCTTTATTTTCTTACTTCGCTGATAATAATGGGAAAGTCGAGCTGCGTGTTTTCCGGCCCGGCACAATCTGGAAATGCTTGGCTAGATGCATTGTCGATCCCTGTTGCAAAAATCAGTCTCCCAGCGTCTTCCAGTGCGAAACCAGTAAGATTTTCGCGCTGGTTTTGCACTGTATGTGCGCTGGGGCCGCATTGGTCCCAGTTTTTCAGTATAGCCGGTGCGGTCCGCGGCGTCGACCGGTTAGAATTCCTCAGGGGCCAATACGGCAACAGCGTACTTGCAATCGACCATCGAGGCGCATATAAAAATATGGTTCAAGTAAGCTTTTTGCTGCGGAGTCGTTGCGGACCTAAAAAAAAACAAAGGCAGTATCTTTTTTCTAGAGTTTCCATGTTTCGATAGGTCGTTTCGAGCGTTTCGAGAGAGACAAAAACCGCCGCCGCCCTCTGATATCTCATGACACACTGACAAATAACATACAACTAAAACTGGAATTGAATAATGTAGGCTACCATGCATAACAAACTTGAAAGCTGATCTTAAGGGCATTCTAGCACAATTATTGCTGCCAAAATGTTCAATGCGGGCTCAATCGCTGGCGATCGTAACCTGCACCGCAGCCCACTATAAACAGCAGAAAGAAAAAAATAAAACGAGGAAGAGATTAGTTTACTGAGCGATGGGCCCATGAGAGAAAAAAAAAACATACAGCGCTTGTAATGCATAATATTTTGCGTGTTTCTCAAGCTTTTGTGCTCCTTCTTGCCATACGTATAAAGCAGCCGAGTCGTCGCTCATCGCAACACTTTCCGAAATATTTACATACGAATAAGGTTTTGCTACACGCAAAATAGTGTCGTCGCTGCTGCACTTGCCGAAAACCGGGTTGGGATCATAGGAGGAGAGAAAGAGAGAGGAAAACGCGCTTAAAGGCAAGTGCAAGTTAAGGCTCGGAGGCAAGCACAAGCCGTTTCACGACGCAGAGAGCTGCTCGGAGGAGTAACTGATGCGAGGGGATGCAGCAGTTGAGGACGCGTTAGCGACACATGACTGCTCACTCCGGAATAACATACGCTTATGAAACACTGCCCAGTGATAGCCGCCACAGCCGCAACTGATGCGCCCCTCCCTCACTGTCTACTCTCTCATTGAGTGCATCTATGCGACCGCTCCTCCGTATCAGTGTTAAGCGCGTGATGTAGGCGTTGCCACTTTTCCTTCCTCCTCTTCGAGTTCACGGATAGATGATTGGACAGAGAGAGAGAGAGAGCGGCTACTGCTGCAGCTATGCGGCCACTATGCCTCCTTAATGCTGAGCCGCGCGACGCGCGCGTCGCCACGTTCTCTTTTTCCTCTTCAAGTTCACGAAAAGAGAGTGATCGAAATCGGAAAGACATGGGCGAAATCCGTGATTGCGGCTAGTAAAATTAGAAGCACTCATTACAAGATGCATAAAGAGGGTTCTGCGCCTACCAACGAGTACATCTACAAAGCAGCTCCTCACTATGGGAGTGCAGAATACAGAGGAAAAAATAGAATAGACAGACAAAGTGTCGCCACTCGAAAGTCTAAGCCAGACAACTGCAGGAAGAGCCATTTTAAATATAGTAGGCCTGTTGACAGAAAGAGGGATGCAACAAATATCGACCATTCCACAGATATACCTTAGATAACCTAATTATCTCCCCCTTCCCTGACACATGCACCTCATATACAACGAGGAAAGGAGGCAAAAGAAAGCAGAAGCCCTCCAAATCCATTCCGAGCCACTGGACAGTAATTTGCGCACGTAGATGCGACGAGTGAGAAGTCGGGAGCGGCGGTAGTCTCGGTAGCCGACGGCCGAGGCGCCCAGTACCAGCATCCACTATCAAAAGCTGCAACTCCGAAACAGCTGAAGAAGTTGCAATAGCGCTCTCTTGCGTAGGAACGGATTCCGATTTTATAATTAGAGATTACGGAACTGCCATCTACAATTACACACAGGACAGAAGCGCACCGGAACCGGTTAGAATCCTGACCGGAAAACAGCTTAATAGAAACTTGAGATCAATATGGACTCCAGCGCTCGTGCCTGCCTGGTAACGAGGCGACACATGAGTTAGCCTGAGGTCTCTCGTCCGGGTAACCATGGAACCGCACGATTGCCAGAACAAATGTATATAAATTATATAGAAATAGTCGAAAACTTTAAAGAAACTAGAAAGCTGGTGCCACTAGTAGATGAACAGCTACAAATAGGCGACCACATGGCGGCGTCTACAGGCAGGGAATTATATACACCCGCTCTGGACCTATAACGTACAGAAGGATGAGAAACCGGACAATAAATGTAAACAGTGTGGGGAGAGAGGGGCCCTCAACCACGTAATTGGGAATGCGCTAGTTTACCAGGGACTAAGATAAAAAAAATGTAGTGGATAAGCCTGGGAAACCCTTGTGCAGATCAAGGACTGCACTCTGCAGAAGCAACCCATACGCCTGGCGGAATAGGCCGTGAGGAGTCGAGACCTATATGCCTGCCTCGCGGACTTTCCACTCCGGTCCTCTAGGCTTGCGTGCTGGAGGCGGGGAGTTCTGGGGGAAATCAAAGCTGTTCACGCACGCACGCACGCACGCACGCACACACACACGCACGCACGCACGCACGCACGCACGCACGCACACACACACACACACACACACACACACACACACACACACACACAC
>JAJIZL010026313.1:101512-127283 GCA_023969395.1 Amblyomma maculatum
CACACACACACACACACACACACACACACACACACACACACACACACGTACCCAAGGAAGCGGGATCGATCCCGTCCTCGGCGACTAATTTTCGATGGAAGCGAAACGGAGTAGCGTCGGTGTGCTGTGTGATGTCAGTTCACATTAAAGAACCCCAGGTGGTCGAAATTTCCGGAGTCCTCCACTACGGCGTCCCTCATAGCCTGAGTCGCCTTGGGACGTTAAACCCTACAAACTAACCAACCAACCAACCAACCAACACATACACACACACATGCATATACGAAGCTGAATCCTCCGGGCGTCTGACCCAGGTGTCCATGTGGCATCTTTCATTTGGCGATTCCTCGAACCCCGTACCACACAGTAAACAGACGCAGACCCAGATGTCTAGGGGGCGTTAGAACAGAGGGCATCAGCGGCTGTTCACACTGACTCACAGGAAAGAAAAGGTGCAGTATCTGTCCCAATTCTCTGCGGACACATCCACCACGCGTAAAGGAAGGGAGGAAAGTGGGGGTGAAAGAAGAGAGGGAGATGGAGGTGCCGTAGTGGAGGGCTAAATTCCATCGCGCTATATTGTCTTTGGCCTCATCGCAATTTAGTCGTCCAACGTGTTCTCTCGAGTTTCATTTTAGCAAACGTTTGGGAAAGCCAACTTGAGTTAACTTGTGGATAAGAAGACTTGTCCAAACTGTGTGTAGTGTTGACGGGCCTTATGCCGGCACATTATTTTTATTTCATGTTGTTAGCAGCCACACTCTATTTTCTTTTCTCAGACATCTTCTGAAGTTAGTAGGGAATAGATGGTAGCACTTACTCCATACCTACCACAGTACATCCAAAATGCCTTTTATTATTTTCCAAATATCTGTTTACGTAGTCAGCGGACGTACCCGTTTTTTATACACTTATGACTTTCCTCCAGCCTAAAATGCATTTATTTGTTTTGCAATCAAAATCTACTTTGTAGTTATGTATTTGAGAATAATTGTCTTTTAGCAGGCAAAGGAGAGTTATGTCGTTCACAGGAAGGGTCCTTTTCCCCTGACAACCGAACATCATAGCGGTCAATAGCCGCTCGTGTTTTCCCCAAACATCTGTCACATATGAAAAGCTAAAACAAAACGAAATTTCCCTTTTGACCGCCTAAATGACCCAAGAAATAAAGAGGCTGTGCTGGAACTCTTACTGTTTATTGTTTTCCTTCGGTGTATTTGGCAGCGCCCATTAGTTTGAATTTCTGGCCAAACGAACTGGCTACAGGGCAAGGAAGTGACTGTCTTCCTTTTCACGGAACAACTGAATTTCGACATTAATGGAAAGTTTTACGCATAATGTTCTCATGTTTCCCATCGCGAACGCTTTATGCACGGAACAGTTTTTGGTTTCTCTTTGCACAATGCATATCCTGTTATGAGCAGATTGCAGTAATGGTGTTGGCAGCTCGTTAAATCTAGTAGTGTAGTTTAGAAATCTCCGCTGTGCACTTATCCGAATGCTAATATCATTCAGTTGTTAGGTATGTGGCAAAGAGAACACCATCAAAAATACACTCATAATGTGAATGCAGAGGAGAACTTATGAATTCTGCAGAAACTATGTGCAACTTGACAAAGCGCACTGTTGAATATGGGCAGTAAGTCGCCAAGTGAAATGTAGTATTTTATGCAGGGTTCAGTTCTAAATTTTGTTGCTCTAAATCAACTCAAAGATGCTTCAAAATTATCCTAATGCATAGTCCCACCCTATAGTATTGTATTTCACAAAGGAAGTTTGAAAATATCGGTCAATACACTTTCTTTTCCAGAAGGGACAAGATGGTTCGACCTGCGTTTTAAAGACGAAACATCATCTGGGATGCCTCAACAATCGTGTTTAGACTACTTTCAAACGTTAACCTCAGAAGGAGAAATAAGTTTTGAAGAGTACTGCAAAACTATATTCCCACCCGAAACGCCAATACCAAACCAAGAAAGCCTGTCATTGTCCAATTTATAAACGCTTTAGCGGAAGATGCTGAAGTGGAAATAAATAATAAGACTTTGTTCGCAGAAACATATTCGCTCTGCACATCGAATTGAGAGGTTTCCATAATTCAAGTAAATATTTTTCAATAAATAAAATTATTAAAGTTTGCATGGCTAGATGATGGAATAGTTCTCATAAATAATGGCAGACTGCTAATAATCTTCTAAAAATATTCTAATCATACATCAATCCATATAGATTACAATTCTTTTAAATTTGACATGTTGTCACCGCGTGGTCTCAGGTGCTGCAGTGGCAGGCGGTAATTTGAATATTAGAGCTAGCTACAAATTAGTAAAAACACTTTTGTTACAGATGGACTGTTTTTATACCCTCTGTTTGGTCCAACCTGCTCTATGGGCATGTATCTGTGTAGTTGCATTGCTTTGCGATAGAATAAGTGACACTGATTGGTAAGCTCGGGCAGCAACAGCCGTGAAGACAGCAGAGAGAAAAGGTTGGTTTAAGGTGTCACCTATTAAATACGGGATATCCATTCAGACTTTATACGACACCAAGGCTATAAAAAGTACTTTCGTTGTTTTTGTTTAATATTGTTCTATACCTCGCACATTGAAGGAAAGGACAATTAAAGATTACAAAAATGCGAGTTTATTATTGCAACAGTGTTTGTTCGATATGAGTTTTTCGACAGACAACATCGTTATCTCTGTTTTTGTATTCAATTAAATAACGCTAAATACAGGAAATGCTCAAACGATACTCACCGCATCTACTGATTAACACATAGAGCGATACAAGACCTTCACTACACAGGACTGGATAAACCATCACCTGTACGTATATTTCACCACCGTTTGTTTATACAAATAAATTATTTCATCCTTATGTAATAGCCGAGTTTGTATTTCTTGATCCGTACTATTAAAGACACCCAACGTTGTTCGTTATCTGCAGCCACAGATAGCGCATACGATGGGTTTATATCAGGCATAATATCGATAAAGTGTGGCTTTTAGCGGTAAAAGGGGAAAATTCAATACATTTAAAATGCTCAGTAAGCTTGAGATACGGGTTCCACGCACAGAAGCTAGTTTAGTACGAAATATTGTGAAGATGATGAGTATTCCTTAACTTGCGTACAAAAAAATACTCCATTTCTGCGTGTTAAGACATTTTGGCTTTGCCCTCATAGCAGGTTATTAAGGGAACTAAGGCTGTAACATTCGCACGGATTACGTTAAATCCATACGTACATTCCCTCGACAGACAGTCTTTGACGCTCATAATAACCTCGGTTTCAGCTCTACTTTCATATGGTTCATTTACATAGCTCAAGAACAATCGTTGCAAAGATTCAGAGCGCTAACAAATAGACATTCACAAATAGACGCACAGGACAGGCGCTGATTAAACGTTTTTTCCTACACAACACAAAGAAATTTCTTCAAAGAACAATTGCTTCCATACCACCGGCAACATATGTGTGCCAAATCAGGCTTTGCTATTTTAACGAAATTCAAAGCCTACTTTCACTAGTAAATAGTGACGCAGATAAGTCAGTGATGTATTCCGAACATAGCTTTTTTATGTAAGAGGCTTCGAGAAATTCACGAGCAAGAGTGTCCCTGCTCGTGCCAAAAATCCTAATTTCTGTGAACTTCCGTTCAAATTTTGGCTTGAAATCGCACGATTGGCAACGGGTAGGTAGATCTGAATTGGGACTGTTTTTCTGAGAACGTTTGTGCTCTGTAGCCCTATCATTCGAACATCAGCCAGTGTAACCAATGTATCCCTTGCCACAGAAAATGGGCCTTTTATAGATATGCCCAGTGGCACATTTGACGTGTGGTTTGATGTGTCTTTGTAGTGCAGCCTTGTTTATATTGACATTGCGGTTTTTCTTCGTGGACAAATTACCGGACCGCTGGTGCAACAGAGAGAGAGACCGTCGAGCAGAGAGGGCGAGTGCTGTACAGAATGGGGATGTGGGGGCTCAGCTGACAGGGCAGTGATCGATGACATACCTGGCATGCGATGGCGGCAGAGCAGAGACATGCAACACGGAAAGGGAAGTCACGAGGAATTTAGCTGGGCTATTTCTAAAAGCTGCGAGAAGAGTTCTCCGAAGGTGGCACACACCATTGGGTTAAAGGATTGCATTAGAAAATCATATGAATAAAACATGCATGTTGCGCTCGCCATGCCGCAACGCCATCGAAACACAAGCAGCATAGCGGGGAGGAGTTGTCAGAGGAATAACGCACAGAGGTTGAATGCAAACGGGTGAAAGTGCTTCTTCAATCTGTTCTAGAAAATCGGAGTATCCCCGCTGCCAGCCGTTAAGACGCGTCTGAATAGTTGGAAGCAGTGTCAACCATCCAACCAACCTCTACCCAAATAAAGTATTTACTTTGTATAGCACAGCAGAACTGTCGGTGTCATCGAACAAGGCCGTTACAGTTTCCTAGCGTTGCCGAGTGGCGAAGCTCGTCGTACATATGGTACATATTTACGACATAAGAAACGATGCGGTGTTTTTTGGCTAGTAACCTCTTTTAAGCCGCTTTCAGGCATTACTTTCACAACGTGACGATATTTTTCGTAGTCGGTTATCGAGGTTCTCCCGCGATTACACAGATCTAGAACTTCCGTGATGTAGCTTGAGAGTGCTTCTCCGGTAGGTTGCGCCTTTTCAAGACAACACATATAATTGTAGAGTGTCTCAGACGTTGTTGACATACGGCTTGATCCAGAAATAAGGCTTCGATCAGTTTTATAAATGGGCAACAAAGAATACTCATAAAAATTTACACCACTGGAGAGGAAAAACGTTGCTCTATTTTTCTATATATTCGCCATCTTTTATTACTCAGTTTTGCAAACGCTGCTCCAATCTCTGAATCCCACTGCCATAACACTTCACCGCCAGCTTGCTGAGGAAACGTTTCACCTCGTATTTGACTACAACGTCGCTCCGAAAGCGTTGATCATACTTTAACTTCGGGAACAAGTGAGAATGACCAGTCTGGGCTGTACAGTAGTTGGGGCATGACAGTCCATCCAAAGTTTGTCAAACGTTCCTGGGTTTGACGGGAGACGTCAGGTCTCACGTTCTCGTGAAGCTGTGTTACACCGGCTGGCTCGTCCTCGCCGCCGGTTCACTGCCGTGAACACGAAAGACCAACAATCCTTCCTTATCGTTTTGACACTTTTGAAGAAACTGGCGAGCACAGTAAACGCGTTTCCCCTTGGGGTCTGCTGTCACCAGCCGAATTATTCATCAAGCACAACACTTGCGAAACCTCAGCCTTCAGTGAAAGCTGTTCCCGCTGTACTGTGAGAATTCAGAAGAATCAGTTCATGGACGGTGATCCTTCTGTTTTGAAGTACTTCGCCTTCAATGACCTTAATAACCACCTCCGAAAATGACATTCTTCCACTCTGTATTCATCATGGACTTCCATCCAAGCGGCACTAAACTCGCTTCACCATTTTCTTACTTTTTCAACTGACATACACTTGCCGCCGTTCACTGGTGTCAACTGTTGATGAATATCTAGGAGTGGGGTCCTTTTGGCGTGCAAAAAGCGAATTACGAAACGACTCTAGCAATTTGCGGAATCAACATTAGATCCCTCTATATTGGCCGGCTGTTGAGCCAGGAATGAGCGGCATAGCGAAGCGCGGCTAAGAGGAATCGAGAGGGGGGAAACAACCACGCGCATCAGTTCTGCCGGATTTTGCTGCGCAGTGTTGGATCTTTTTGCAAACCTTTCTCTGTATCAATCATCGTATTATTAGCATATTGAGCATCACTGGTACAAAGAAGCATAGTATGAAAACTTTTAACTCGTTTTTCTCCGTCGCCATTCGTTTGAGCTCATCTACCTTCTCTAATGTTCGCAGGAATAGTACCTTTCGATATTTATTCACTGTCTTTAAGGTCCCTAGAATGAGTAAGGCTTGTTCAATAACAGGCGGAATCATAGAACAAGCAAACCTGATAAGAATTTTAATTTACTCTTAAATATAGGGTAAACTAATTTGAACTCTATAATCTATGCATATTTCTTTAATAAAATGCGTCTTTCGAGACACTTGCTCTTTGACGCACCGAATAAGAGTAACAAGGGTACATTACATGCAAGAAAC
This sequence comes from Amblyomma maculatum, assembly GCA_023969395.1. NCBI lineage: Eukaryota > Metazoa > Arthropoda > Arachnida > Ixodida > Ixodidae > Amblyomma > Amblyomma maculatum. The sequence continues at coordinate 107,660 of JAJIZL010026313.1, forward strand.
CGAGGACAAACATGATGCACTTTCAAAAAGAGCAACGTTTTTTCTTTTTTTTTTTTCAACAGACTTCAAGGTTTCTGGCCGCTGACAAGTATTGATTGCAAAATCATAAGCCTCAAGATCGAATGTGTTTTACACAGATATGATTCTAGCACAATAGAAAACGTGTCTCTCGAATGAGATATGACATTTAATTCTCAGGTTTACTTTCCAAACAAAACCGCCACTTGCCCTTTCTTTCCCTCTCTTTCGCACTTGTGCGGCCGCGTACCACCGCCAGCTGCGAGACAGAAATATGGATTATTAATAGCATATGAACTTTAGAGAAGTAGGTATATCTTAACTACCAAAACAAAACTCTTGTTTAACGTCACTACAGAAATCCACTCTCGCGCCTCCTACTCCCCCTGCTTCAGATAAAATGATACGAATTAGATATCAGCGAAACAATGTTTCCTTTAGCCAGCCTTATGGGTAGACAACTTTTGTTTCTTTTCGTGGTTGTATTCTTTATAACCAGCGTACTCCTACAAGAAGCTCCTCCTGTGCCTGACCTTAGTGGACCAGATATTAAATTGGTAACGTATATTCTCCATGCTCTCAGCCTATGACATCATATTCTACTATTATCCAAGCATCCCAAATACTAATATATAAAACATACTTTTAAAAGTACCTGTACTATAGTTTCAAATCATTGTGGTAGATATGCAGATATGCATTGTGGTACATATGGTAGAGAAGCAGTATTCGTATATCCTCAGTGCCTCGTGAGTTGGGCGAAAGGCCCTATGCTGAGCATTTTAGCTATTTTGTCGATAACGAGAGCGCTGCCTGACATTGTCAAGAGTGCGAATAGGAAATGGCAGTGCTCTCACTATCAATACCTGGAACTTCCTGGGGATAACACCGCAGTAAAATCCAAAGAGATTTTCAAATAATCAAATAATGGTTCCAGAAATTTAATGTTCCAAAACGAGTACAATGTAAATAATGGTTTCTATTACATGAACGCGATGCGATGATGCTGTATTTCATTAGCAATGTGAACTGTTTTGCAGACTGGATAAATAAATTAAGTTCTTTGTGCACTCTAAAAGGCGACGCAGGAGCTGCCAGCTCTACGGCAATGCTGTTGCATGTGGGATATTTAAGGTAGTGTTTGCCTGCGTTCCTCCTTCCGCCTTACAAATACGCTCATCAGTGTCTCGTTCACAATGTCTCCGTCCTAAAGTCTCTGGCTGTGGGTGCCTGTGCGAGGTGAGTTCCAGAAAGCAAGTAATAAAGGCTGCTTGTGGCTGGCAAAAGGTCAAATTACCTCCGCTGCTTTATGAATCTGCGAAATATAGAAAGCATCCTTATCCTAAAAGGCAACTACATTCTATTTTCTTATTCCGCTGAACCAGGAAATCTGATATCATTACCCGTTACTTTTTCGTTGAAGGGCAGTGCGATTTTTCTCCTCTGGTTCACATATAGACTTTTTTTAGTTAATCAATTCTCCATACTGAGAAAAAATGAGAGGGCTAAGAGTTTTATCTAACTATTTATTTTGGGCACTTTTGCGACCAATATTCATGTGGTCCCTGAACAAATAAGAGCGACAAGAATGTGCAGCATTTGGGCTGAGAACTTTCATTACATTCTGAATTTCTCTCTCTCATACGACTATAAATGTTTTCACGACCCTGTTGAGCTTGTTGTTGAAAAGATGTGCCTATCTAGAGGGCGATAAATGTACGCCCACATTTGGCGTATGGCGTAGAGAGCACATCTTTCTAGCTAATCGGACGCCGTTATTATATTAGAAATTATAATTTATTAAAAGCGCTTAATATTATATATATATATATATATATTGCTACAATCCCACTATTACCAAAAATTTGTCTTCTACTTAAAACGGACCGGAGCATACATGCATGCACTGAGAGCTAAAAATTGAGACAATGTGTCATATCTACGTGTATGAGGACGACGGTTTGAGTCAGAGAGAAGATTGTAGACTCAAATTCCCCGATTGCACCAAAGTTGTGTTTAAACTGTTACGCTAGCCATTTTTGTGCCGCAGAAATGGCAAATAGGGCAATGGCATTCGCAGAAGTTAACTATATTGCTCAACATCTTATATCTAAGTGATGTTATCTGCTCTATGGGCTCTAACACAATATTGTCCCGTTGCAGTCACAATGCCGTGGGCACTCATGAGCAGACAGGCCTAGTAGCACGTAAATCAGCGAAATGTTGGCCTGACTTGCGCCGCAAAAGACGTAAGAGGCGAGCGGCAGCAATTGTAGTAAACCTATTCGCTGCGTCGGTGAATTTTATTGTTAATAGAACCCCTTAGGGCTCAAATTAAACGCTGTGGAGAAACATGTAGAAAAAAACTGCAAATTGAGACTAGCATAGCCTGACATATTGTAGAAACACACGTGAGTGGCTTAGCTACTTCGAATATACACCTCTACGCATCTGCAACAGTAAAGAAAATGATAAACCCCCGTCTTTCCACAACAAGCGTTAACATAAAAAAATACGGAATCTATCTGTACGCTACAGTCACACTTGTAAAGACGCATGTCGACAGCTGTTGAAAATAACAAATCAAAACCTGAAATGTTCACGGCAATATCATCGGTATAAAATTGAGTCTCTCAAACAACACGTATTCCTGTGCTAGGGCTGTTCACCTTATCGACATTGGCGTTTCATTTGCAGTTTTTGAAGCCCTAATGAACGTTTATGCGAAATCTGAATTTTACTCTTTGAAATCAAAATTGGGATGCTACAATTTGATTCAGCGTTTAGGCGGTGTTACAGCATTCCTCTACATAACTAGTGTGCACCTTTGAGCCTACTTAGCTAAAGGATTCGAATCTTTATGTGTGTCTTTAATCGTATGCCTTAATCACCTCACTACACCAGGTCTTCTCAGCACAGCGCAAATTTTTAAATCGGGCTTTGCTTTGATTGACATAAGTAATTCGTATTGCCTGAAATTATTTTGTGGGCCCAGCCTGTCAAGCCTGCTTCAGGACGTGAAGTCGCTTAAACACGCTTGCTGCTCCTCGATCATTACGATCGCTCGGCAGCCCGGGGTCCAGTTCGAGGACGGCAACGGGGAAGAAGAAAACAGCACTACAGCAGGGACCTGGCTCTACTACAGCTGTCCGTAATAATTGAAGCCACCGTTTTTCTTTACACATTAATCGGCTTCTTGCCGTGTAACAATATGGCTTAAATTATCGCTGCGAACATCTGCCCTGCCTCGCCTAGCCTAGATGTATATTATCAGTGTCGCTCTCCTGCTAACCTACATCTATGAGTAGTTAGTTATAAACAAAAGGGTGGCTAATATTGTGCGCATCTCAATTAAGCATGCTTTTATTGAATTTTGCAGCATTCCAGGATAATTAACTCTAGTTCCGAACACTACTGATAAATTCAGTCGTTCGTATTTGCTGATTACAGCTCATTTTAGTTTTTAGGCCTACACTTCTGGAACCTTCTCATTTGATCTTTTACAGCTGCGCATGTAACGAGCCTCTGTTCATTTGTCGTTTATGTTTGACATGTTTAGTAAACATTTTTAGAGTTACTTAGATTAAATATACTTTTAGAATGCGCAACATTATTATCACTGTTAACGAAAAGACGGCAGTGCGCACTTGTTTTCTCTCAAATAAAGTGAAGAGAGCATCTCAGTAAACCTGGTAAAACGCGAACTATAGTAAAATGTACAAAACAAAAACAAAGTTGGAATTGCTATGCTCAGTGGATTGGCGCATCAACTAGGGTTACGTGATTCACATTTTCACCAAAATATGTAACGTGACAAGCTGAGATTGCAAGCAAAATGGGGGAATTAAGTTTCAAGCAGCTTATCCTGGATTATCTTAGAATCTAGTTTACGGAGGGGGTACAGCTCTATCCATTTCGAGAAATGATGAGTGATTACTAACAAGTAGCGATTCCTTTTCACTTATCCGGGAAAGGAACCCATTACGTCCAGGTAATGATTTCCCATGGTTATCGGCTCTCTACGGGTTGGATGATGCCCGGTGGATTCCTTCCCCCGGCTTCGTGGTCTGGCAAGTATGACAAGTACGGACATGTGTCACGACATCCCTTCTCATGCGGGACGATATCATGCCGCGAAACAATTTGTCGCGTTGTCTTGCCGTCGTCGTTGCCTGCGAGGTGCGTGTCATGAAAGCACTAGAAACGTCTTGCAGAGGCTCTTAGGAACGACCACACGAAATACTAACTCACCACTGTCCGTATTGGCAGGAGGTGTATACCGCAGGAGCAAGCCATCTTCTGCTTCTACGTAGCAGTCACAGTTTCCGTCAGCCGCCCCACTACCTACAGGGTTGGCGCCGTTCAGACTTTGGCGTATCTGGTTCCACTGGTCGTCTGAGATCTCAGTGTTGAGCAGCCTTTGATGAGACATCAGTGGGCTCCAGGAGTCTACAGGTGCTGTCAAAGTGTGGACCGCGGGTGTTCGCTTGCCACCACCAAGAAGTGGAGCTCAGGACAGGGCATTCCATTACGGAAATGCCATATCTGGACTTATAAAAAGAATCCAGGTCAGGTATATCAGGAATTGGGCAGATATGGTATATTAGGACAGATCTAGGCCAGATAAGGCATATCTGCCCAATTCCTGATTTCGAGTACCAAATAAGGCATATCTGGTTGTGTATGCCTGATCTCCCCAATTCGTGATTTCGAGTACCAGATAAGGCATATCTGGTCAGATATGCCTTAACTACCCAATTCCTGATTTAAAGATCTAGCCCGCATGGCATGTAGGTTTTGAACTATAGATCTGTATATCTGCATATCCACATAACACTTTAATACAACACACACAAGACAATTTCAGTATTCCAGCTAAACGCACACTCAATCAAGTTTGCAAGGGAAACCTGAATTTCCCCTTTTATTTCAAACCTTACAGGAAAACAGCTTTGAAACCACAGGTTTTCTTTTTTCCCTGCCTATATGGAGTCGCTCAAAGACGGGGCTGAATTAAGTGGGTATACCAAGGGTCAAAGACATGCTCATCCGTTAGTAAATATTGAGATTCTACTCATTTACGTGCGGTACTATAACAAACTAATGAGGTATCTAAGCAAATTAATGGACCTACCTGTCTACACGAGAAGCTAGGGTGAAAGAATAAACCTATTAAATTAGATATTACATTTTATTCTACTCTTTTACACACAGAGCTTTAACCAGTAAATGCTTTTAGTTTGAGGTGGTTTACTTGCGAAGCTAAATAAAATAAATGGCTATTAATCGAACTAGACTATTGAAACGGAATTTGAAGGTTTGTCAATACCCGGAAAAGATACCACTAAACCGTAGGGCGATAAACCACACACTGATGGGACTGCTGATAATACCTAAACCTGTGCAAAGTGCATATAGGTTGTCAGGAAGGACCGGTGTTAACCTTAAGCAGAGACTGCAGTAAAAAATGAGCGAACGCGCTAACTCGTGGTTGCTTTTGAAATTAAGAGAGAAAACAAAGAAAAAAAGCACGCCCAGTGGCATTTGTCATGACAGCGACAGCTGTGCCCCTAAACCAAATCTAGCATGAAGCTACTTAGGTAGTGCAAATAATAATAATAGTAATAATAATAATAATAATAATAATAATAATAATAATAATAATATTATTATTATTAATAATAACAATAATATTAATAATAATAATAATGATATAATAATAATAATAATAATATTATCAATAATAATAAACAACGAAGGACCCTATCCACCCACTGAAATTTGTTAAATTGCTGGAGCGAAAGACAAATTAGCAAGGAAATGTATGGAAAACATATCACATACTGGCAATTACAATCCAATTTACTGATTGGAAAATTAATTTTCTATCAATATAATAAAGTGAACAATATCCGTAGGCTGGCATGTCCCGACAAGAAGTCTCACGCTCACGGTTTTGGTGATCGGGCGTGAAGATGAGGAGGCACGATGAGGGTGCGATCTGACTCAATGGTGAAGATTTGGCCGGGGCCATCCAGGGCAGAAGCCCCGAAAAGCTCAATCGACCATTAGATTCGCTTCCAAGGCTGGGGAGGCAGCTTCCACCCGCAGTGGGACACAGTAATTTCCTCTGTGCCAACGGTCAGACTGAAGCTCTTGTAGATTTGCTGTCGCATTTTTGTTACACGCACACAGCTAATAGCGAGCAGGAGCTGGCGCACACACACACACGAGCATACACAACATGCAGCACGCCCGCCAGCCGCACCGAACTCCGATGTCTGCCACCGAAAAGGAACGAGACGAGGCACCAAGTGCTTGGACGCACGGAGTTGAAAGGGAGAGGGGAAAGAAGCAAACACACACAAAACGGAGAGCTCGCGGCCTACGCGGTATAGAGCGTGGCAGCGAGGAGGAGAGATGAAATGCGAGACCCTGATGCAGGGGCCGCCGCTGTCTGAGAGGGAAGAGGGAAACGCGGGAGAGAAGGAGTCACTGTCTAGCACGGTGTAAGAACTGTCTAGCCAGTGAGGCCCTGGACGCAGCAACCGCCAGCTGTCTCTGAGAGTGAGTCGCCGTCTAGACAGCGCGGAAGGGGCCGTATACTGAACTGCCGTCATTTTCTTGATATTTTGAATCGCTCAACTTAACCGACCATGCTTTTGTGCACCGGACTGCCGCCGCATTTTAAATGAAAATGCGAGTTAGTAGGCGGAATGAGGAGCATGTATCCATAACCCAGCGCCCTCCTGGATTAAGGTACGCATGGTATAATAATTATAGTGCAGCGCAATCTGCAGAATATTTGAAATATTAGGAGCCGTAGCTATTTTCTGAATTGGATACAATTAACACTAAGCATGCAGGCCATGCTGAGTGTAGAAAACTTGAAGCTCGACCACATGATGCCAATATTGGATATTTGCAGAAAGTAGACGAAGGCCATATGTTGCTAATATACAGTCACTACGGCGCCTATACAATTCAGGCCCCGATGTGGTTATATGAAGTCCTGTTGACGCCAGGCATATGGCCCTGGTCTCTGCATAAGGTCATGCCGATGCCATCTATGCCCTTTATTGGGCCACATAAGGTCGCGAGGATACCATATATGCCCCTCATCAAGCCATATAAGGTCCCGTTACCTGTTCAGATATGGATTATATGTTGCATGATATGGCCAAATCTGAGCCATATAAGGGCTACATTTTGCACATATATGACCTTATATGGCCAAGATAAGGTCTTATTTGCTGCCTTATATGTTTGTATCTGGCAGCACATGTTTCATATCTGGAGCAGATGTGGAATTTCCGTAAGGGTTGGCTAATTTTTTGAAAGTGCCTCTTCTGTACTCTAGTAGAACTTGTTGCTGGGCTAGTTGGTTCATGATCGTACGGGGGAAAGTAAGTAAGGTTCTGTACTCTACCTTGTAATGTACTTTTGGAGAGCTAGTGACCAGCTGGCTAAACGGTCAGCTGGGTTTGTAATCTTGAAAGCCAGGACACGGCTTGGTGGTTGGTCTGAATACTGAACTCAGCCCCACCTAAATACATGTCCAACTACTTTAGTACGAAAATCTTCGCAAGATACTCTTTCTCTCTAAAGCTATATTTCCTTTCCGATCACATCAGGGTATGACTAGGAAACGCCAATGGGCAAAACGTTTCTTGGTTCTCATGAAACAATACTACAACAATGCGTACTCACATCTGTTTGCACTGTGAACGGCCGGATAATATCTGGATACCTCATGCGTGCAGTACCGGTGATGGCAGCAGACAGCGAACGGAATGATCCTTGATCTGCGTCTGTCCATGGGCAAAGGACATCAATCTGTAAATGTGATGGAGGGGTCACGCTAGGTTGGTGCAGTTCAGGATGAAGTGGTAGTAGAATCCCGCCATTCCCAAGAAATGCTGGAGACTCTTAATGTTGGTTGGATGGTGAGAGCCGCAGAATGGATTGGAGTTTCTCTTCATCCGGGCGAACTTTTCTCCGCTCAAAAATAAAACCAAGGAGGTTGATTCTGCTTGTCACTAACCGAACCTTGCCGAGAATATTGGTGATGCCCCTATTCTGCCTTCGTTAAAGGACATTGGTTAGATGTATGAGATACTCTTCTAGGCTTTCTAAGAACGCTTCCTCAATCATGTAAGTCATAGTGTAAATATTGTTAGCGTCTCCGAACACAATACCCATTACTCACAGAAATGTAGCCGGTGAATTCCAGAGACTGAAAGGCAATCGCACAAAGTGTAAATTGCAAGGTAAAGCAGTTTCCTCAGTGTCACAGCGATCAATCGGGATTTGCAGCAAACCCCTACAACAGTCTAGTGTTGTAAAAACTTAGCTGACCCAAGCGAGTATATGAAAGAGTCAACTGATGGAAAGGGGTAAGATTCTCGAACTGTCACAGCGTTCAGACGTCGATAATCGACACACAATCGTGCTGTGCCATTTTTTGTTAGGCTCAAGAACAACAGGAAACGCCCAGGGGCGTTTTGAGGCTCTTACAACACCAGCAGCCACCATTTCGTTGAGAAAGCTATTGAGAAGCACTCGCTTGTGAACGCTTAATGGCATCGGGTGGAATCTGATCGGACGGGCACAGCCGGTATCAGTCTTGTGAGTTAGCATGATGGCTTTCGCCGCAGCCTCCATGAATATTGCTGCAAAGGACCTGTGTGCTGTCTCAATTCCGAATTTTTCCGCTGGCGACCCCCTGAAGGACTTCAAAAAGTAAAAATATTGCTGCCTCTGGCATTGGCCGAAGCTGCTTTAGTAGAGAACGGAAATGCTTCTGTACCGATGCCGTAGGGGTAGGTACCCTTACTAAGATCCATCATGACGTTTGCCTTGAATGTAAAGCTATGGCTCAGTATGACGGGCCAAGACAGACTCGGAAGGTGTAACAAACATTGCCTAGTTTTAGGCCCATTTATAGAAACTTTAATGTGGGCTCCTGAAGTTGCGGGTACTGCATGAATTGACGCCGTACAAAGGTCAGTGTTTAAACTCCGCTACTGGACATTTTTGCCTCCGAAACTGTACATGTGGTCGCCAAAGGCTGGCACGTACCCTAATCCGGTGTCAACAGAGGGCAGGAAGTTCAAGTCCGGCCATTTTGATCGCGACTATCACAGTCTTGTCTATTTGGCTTTCACTAAAGGAAGAAATTTAAGGCAGTGCACTCACCATGTGTTCGTAGTGTTTCTCAGGGTCTGACTTCTGCACAGCAGGCGGTGGCTAAGCAACAACCACTGGAGATTTCACCTGTGGCGATTAGGGCCGGAGGAGTAACGCATTGGTACGGTAAGGAAGTGATGGAGGTTGAAGATGTACTACTTGAAGGATTTTGAATCCCCTCTGATTGCTGGAAGAGGTCTCCAGTAGCCGCATTAATAGTTTGCTACTTTTATGGCAGTACGCCTTTGACAGTTGCTCTGGTTGGATTCGTCGGAGGAAGGAGTGGGCTGTCATGTGGCTTGGCTCGATACCGTGATTCCCAATATATCCCAGGGGCTGATCTTTTGTATCCTGTGGTAGAGAAAAACGCTGGTGACTGTTTGCAGCTTAGCTTCTTGCATTTTTGGCGCCAGTAAGCGGTCTCCCTCGCTGGCGGCACACTGCCGGGCAGTGCACCCACGGGGAGTCCCGACAAAAGCGTCTCCATCGCTGGTGGCATACTACCGGGCGGCGCACCTGAGCGCCGTGCCGACCCAGCGTCTCCTCACTGGCGGAACACTATCTGGCGGCGCACCCAAGGGCAGTGAAGATCAAGCAGTCGTCCGCGCTTGCGGGACACTCCACCTTGGCTTTGAGCCTTGCCTGGAGGCTAGCCGAAGGTTTTGGGGCCGGCTGCTGGTCGCCTCTTCTTTGTGGTCTCGGTCCGAGTTGTTTCCCATTTGTTCGGGCGTTGGGTCTTATCCTTTGCCACTTGTGATGGAGGAGCACATTAGTGATTGCGGCGGGCATGCCTTGGACGTCCTTGAGGTTTGGCTAGGAGTCTCCCGAGCTGGTGACATATTGACGGTACGCTGCTCCTGGCGGGTGGGGTGTGCTCGGCGGTAAAGTTCCTCGTTACTTGACGGACCCTCGTGAACCTGTGAGTGCCATGCACATGATGGTTCTAGCGAGACTTCAGGGGACGGGGTGGCCTGTACAAAAGGGCAGCCCCTAGTAGCCCATCAACGAGGGATGCCTCTTCGAGCAGCTTGTCGAAGTACATCATATGACCGGCGTTGGAAGTAGGGCTGGAACTTGTGGGAATTCAATATTTTCCTCGCCCGCACGACGCAGCGAACACCCTCTCTCTCTCTCTATCTCTCTCTCTCTCTCGAGGAGCTCTCATCTTTCCCATTCTGGCCTCTTTCCTCCGGTGCTGAGGCGGAGAGCGCGGGGGTGAGAGAACGGCCCCTCCTTCCCCCTCTCCTCTCATGTTGGCGGACAGCACAGAGACGACGCCGCGACGCCGTAGCGCGCGGATGCTGCTATGACACCGAGGAAGAACACTGGGCGTTCCCAATAAACAACTTGGCGCGCTGGCTATGTTTGCCTCGGTGTGACGTTCTTCACGGCCATGGGTGTGGTCAGAGCTAGCGATGTGGCCTCGGTTCTCAAAGCGGAGCCGGAGGCCCGTGAGAACCCCCACAAACTTTGGGTAGCACTGAAATAGAGCTCGGGCCACATTGTTTTCCTGCGGCACTCCAGGATCAGCCCAATCATTAATCTCCTGGAAACTGCAATAGAAGTTCAGAAAATTCACATTTTCGCCCTGAGTTGGGCACGAAGCTCGTATTTTATACAGAAGTCACAGCCCGCTGGCTGAAATTCTAGTCTAAAGCGTTCCACAAAACCCTGCTTCGAAGTGAAATGACATTGCGATCTCCTCCATATTGCCGCGGAGCACAGTAATGCAGCCGGAAGAACCAGTGTGAGTAACGCAACATCAGATATTGCCATTGCCTGTTGATAGTAATTAAGCTAAGCAGCGGAATTGCACACTGACATTTATAAGCGTACCCTTTGTACTCAGGTACTGGCTGGTTCAGATGAAGCTGGTCATCACGGTATGACTGTGGTGCGTTGCGAGGCAATGGGGATTTCTTACCCGAGAATTGGTAGCTGGTTCTTCCATTTGATACGCCTACTCTCTAGCTCCTCCAAGATGGGGCTTCAATTAAATTAGTTTCGAAAACAGCTGCCGGTTTTCGAGCATCGAAGTTACATTTTCCGCAGATATATCTGAAAAATTGAACTCTACCACAGCCGGCTCTACGTGCAACGAACTAGGCTCATGCTTACTGTTCATGTTAGTGCTCCTGACGTCTTTCTGCTGAAGCTAACTTAGTAGCGGAACTTGCTGGGCGGATCAAGGCTCGAAGGAAAACGGCGTAGGGCGACAATTGAAGGCTTCGCAGTCTAGAAAACGGGTTCGTGAGCCATGGTGTACCCGACGACTGATAATTTCATTCTTTCATAGAAACACCGGTTTATTCCGGATAAAAAAGAAGGCTTCAATAAGAAACATCATGGAATGCCACTGCACTAAAAACATGGTTTTCAGGAGCGCGAAAGTGAGCCACCAAAAAAAACCAATGGGGTGTGGGCTTTACCGCGGCAAGCCAAAACACACTGCGGTGCCAGAACGGCAAGCCATGAGGCCAAAGCGCTAGCGGCGGAGCACGAAATATTGCTCCACGCGTACCAGCAACTCGCACAAAATACGTCTATGCCATTCCTGCAGGCACTGTTTCTCTCTTCGTCTGGCAAGTCTTCATGCCGTTGTACGTGCACATCCCACTGGCCCTTGACGCTCACTGGTCGCCCCTCGCTGGCCTCCCACCGCTCCAAAAGCAGCGAGACTTGCTCTTGACGCGCTTATCTACACTCTTTTCCCCGCCGATAACATGCCGCCCCTCGAATGGGCAGTTCGCTCATGCGCACTCGCGCTGCCCGAGCAAACACCAATACAAATAGGAAAAAATCGCGAGCGGTTTGACATCGCTAAAGTGGCTGCATAAAGTACCTATACCACTACAGTGATGGCAATGACAAGAGCTATGGCACGGTGATAACAGCGCCACAAAGCCTGAATACAATGAACATGTCCAAAAGCGGGCTACCTGCTGCCTGAAAAGGCTCAAGAAAGCAGGGTGTGGACTTGGTAAGGAAAAGTTAACCGATGCCCTTATTGGCCGCTTGCAAAACTACTATCGGATTGCCATAAAATGTAATGTGGGAATCCTGTCGGCAATGAAACAAGCCACCATGGTCATCTTCTTTCTAATGCAGTTCTACTGATCAGCAGCTAAGACACGGTCAACGCCTGCCTGGACCAAACAGCTGGTGCGATACAAACGGGTTGAAGAACTTGGCCAACGAAAATATGTGCACAAAACAAGGGCTTCCAAATGATATGCTTTCTCTGAATATTATAAGAATTAGAAATTGTTTAAGAAATCAAAGAATATTCTGAACATTGAATAGAAATTGCAATTGAGAACTTAATATTCCTGATGTAAAGAGCTCGAATAGCGTTGTTAAATAGTAAAATTGGTTCCTTCTACATTTCTTCTTTCAAGCAAGCATCCTTTAAAAATTTCTTTCAAAATATTGGCCCCCAAAGCAGCAAAATATTTTAAAAGGCACATGTTTTGCGATTGTAAGACATTTTTTATGTTCCACGTGCCTGAAAGTTTTAACTTATATTTTTTTAGTTCGTCAATTCGACAGAAAAAATATGGACCTACAACACAACAGAAGCGCGCCTCCAGATGTGCAAAATGGACGAGATGTGGAACATAACTGACGAGTACATCTTCTTTTACAGATCCTATATCCAGGACGGCACGTAAGAAATACATAATTATCTTAGCCTAAGGTGCAATGTTTGCAACAACATTTGCATTTGTGTGTCATTGTTCCAACAGGTACACTGAATTGCTGCATGGACATTTTGTCAAATGAGGCTCGGTAGAGCAGGTGAGCAGTATACTGAGATTATAGAGGCTTGCATCTGAAGCATGTACAGGTGGATGCAAAAAGCTTTATTTATTTATTTATTTATTTATTTATTTAATGACGCGTAATGCAGCCCCGACGGGGGCTATTGCAGGTGTGTGATAAAAAAGATACTTAAACGGCGAGGTAAAAAAAAAACAACAAAAACAACTAATCAAGATGTTTATACACCTAGTAGGTTTAACATAGTAGAGACGCTGAGAAATTAAAACTAAATGAAGCTTGAGAATTTAAAACTAAATGAAGCTATACACAATAAACACAACAAATTAAATAAAAAATGATTATTTAAAGGAAACCGTTTGGTTTCTACGGCTGAAACAGCGTTGCGGCAGGAATTGAAATTCAACTTTCAATTTTAAACGCCAGCTAAAGAGTTTCCAGCTGGCAGCACTTTCCTTCGTGTGATATGGGAGGAAAATAATTTTCGAATTAATACGTCAGTTTAGGAATGGTAAAATTGTTTTCTTTCTTGTTCCCGCAAACCCTCTATACCGGTAAATAGAAAGCTGCATGTAAATATCACAGGCCTAATTGATGCTACCAGCATATAGGGGCGTTATACTGTAAATGCTATATAGTATATATTTAGTCAATGCGTTCACGGTGTAATATCTGTACGGCTCAGAACTATTTATGAAGAACATTGGGTAATGCTCCTACTACTTATGCAACTTGTCTAGCATTTCGGCCGCTCCATGGCAACGTAGTGACGCGATGTTGCCGCCTTCAGCCCATTCTGGAGAAGAGAGCTTAGCGCACGTCATCCACCACCAGCTATGAAGAACAAGCGCCTCAACGAACGCATGCCATCAATGACGAATGAAGTTACTAATTTTGAATCTATCACAAAGGTCACCGCTGACCTTCAGTATGTGATCGGCAGGGTGCAAGCCAAAAATAGCCAGATGATACAGTCACAAAGGATTTCACCTTATCCGGTCTTGAGTTTCTCAAAGTTTTTATTGAAGTTTTCGGCCTCTATGCGGTAGGAATATCTTCGAGTGCAGCCAAAAGATGTATTGCACATGCTTCGATATTCAAGCACATAGCATAAATGCTGCTTGTCCCCGGGAAGGACATATCACAGAGAACCGTGTGTGACAGAATTCTTTCATCTGTGTGCGCAGTTTGTGGGTAGGAGCACTAAGCCAGCACGAGCGACAGTAGTGCTTAAAGCGTGAAATCTTTGAGATTCAGTTATTGCGAGATTACTACCATCCTTTATTTTACGGAGCGCATTGATCTAGGGGCCTAGTTTATGTTTTGGGCTTTGAAGCGCGTACGACCAAATGCGTGTGTTTCAGCTTCTTTGAATGTTGTAGCTGCTAGCGCATGTTTCCAACTTTGGGACAACAGTTGCAGCCCAGCCTTTTCCATACGTGAAGCAATGTATCAAGATAGTACGGCATATATTGCTGCATAGCAAGAGCAAAACTTTCTTGAATGGGTGGCAATGACGTTTACAGCCTGAAGGACAAAACATAAATGCATGGTCGTTTTCAAAATCAAGCCTAGATAGTCCACAGCGTGTGAGAATAGTCAATCTGCATTTTCAGCAATTGGTGGCTAACATTTTTGGCTCTGTAATGTTGCTGAAAGCGACAATAATAAAGACACACTACCAGCTTTGGAACGTGTTTTGAGGTGCTGATTAGCATACATTAGCATTCCACTTGAAAGAGCGTCATTTAAACGAGGTAGTAAGTTGTATTAAGTTGATGTTGGTATTAAGCTCCAAGGAACGCTATGTAAACACCTTCATTTTAATGCCATTCTGTTATTGCTCATTTCAGTTCTACGAACATTTTCAGCGACATAATCCTATGTCTCCCATATCATACTGACCACTGCAACGAGCACAACCTGCACTTTATGTTGCTTATTTTTACGTTAAGAACCGCGCTTTATTGCCGCGTGACGAATAGTTGCCGTCAATTATCTTTAATGTAAATTGCCAATGTGAGCAAACTTGTAGGCAGCAGAATCTATCACTGACGTTGCACGCTAAATCGGCTCCACAGTCACAGCCAGCCAAAGCCAGAGCTTCAGCCTTGCAAGGCCTTTTTAGCATTTAAGCTTTTAGTATACATGCTAGTAAATCATGATCTGCCAGAGCAATTATCTGCTAGGAACAAATGATGGCCATCGCTGCCCAGCAGACCGTTCTGCCGGAGAAGGTGCACGGAACCAGTACACAGTGACTGCGTTCGGGACCACTGCAGCCCGAATTTCAAAAGTGCTTCAAGAGGCTACTGCATCCTTAGCCTATAAATGAGCAGTGACAAATAAATGGGTTGGATATGATTTTAACACCCGATGTTTTCTATAGCTAATGGAAACAAGCGTCCCCACACTTATTTCACTTCAGCGAACTTTCATTTTACAAAATTTTTCCTAAGGTGCCTTGAAGTTGGATCAACTGAACTTTCCATATCCTAATTAAGTCCTGAAAAAAAAAAACGTATTTGGAAGGAACTGATTAGGATATTATTGCTAAACATTGCAAAAATCAGATCAAGGCCTCCCCTCCCCTTCAGTCCGCGCGCCATGGTCTCGCTCGACGAGTGGCAAAATCTAGCCTCTCTAATTAAAACAAAGGCTTATTCTGGATAAACAGAAAAGCATTCAATAAGAAGAGACAACATCGGGCGCCGTTGAGTTGTAAACATGCTGTCGAAAAGCACGAGAATAGGCCACCAAGAATAAAACAGGACGAAGGTTAAAGCTTCAACGCAGCAATATCAAACAACACACTGCGGTGCGCATATGGCTAGCGTTATGGCGAAAGCGCTAACGATGACACAAAAAAACATTGCTAATCGCGTAGCAGCAGCTCACGTAAATACGCCTAAGCCATTCCTTCTTGCACTGCTTCCGTCCTTTTTTGGCGGATCTTTGTACTGTCCTCTGTACCCATCCTGCTGGCCTGTGACGTTTACTGGCCGCCCATCGCTTTCCTCCCTCTTTAAACTGTAGCGAGCCTTGCCTTGTGACTCCAACGGGCTTATCTACCCTGATTTTCGCGCCAATAACATGCAGCCCCCCGACTGGCAGTTAGCTTATGTGAATTCACGCTGCCCGGATTAGCAACGCAAATAGGGAAAAGCGCGTACTGTGTTAAACTTGAAACACTAAGAGAGGCTGCGGGGCCTCACAAGAGCATGCTGAGTTGCAAACTAAAAGTGACGTATTTAACCTAATCAGAACTATATTTGTCTTCTTGAAATTACCTTTTCTGCTACTCGAAGAAAGCGTCACCGCTTACCGGCGTTAGGACGCGCCTACTGTAATTGAAGGCATTATTAATTCATTGTTAATTTATAAGTGGCGCATGACCACAGCATCTCGAACTATGCAATTTTTGCAAACATTTAGCCTGACACCTATTTGTTAGGGAAGCCGTTAGAAGTTAGTAAAATTGCTGTCCAATATCTCTCCGTTTGGACGCACAAAGGCTCTGTTCCTATTGTGTACTGTCTTATAGTGCAGATGTCCTGTTCTTATATATAGATGGCCACTTCCTTATGATCTCAATGGAAAGAAAAATATTTAATGTACATGTGTCCGGAGTTTGGAGCAACTTTAGGTTTTTCCTACATCCCATCAGCCGAAGATATGCCAACCTCTATTTTGTGGCTCCATCTTTATTGAGTTGCGATAACCAGAGTTTGATGTAGTTTCCTGACGACCTCTCTAACTAATGATGCCACTGTCACGTCGTTGTATTTGCAGATTGTAAATATAAATCCATCGCTTAGTAAAAAAACAATACGTTCGCAATATACTGCGGCGTATTCCAAATGTATTTAATTATATTATGTCTCCAGGAATGCACTCAAAATATATTAAAGACGGGTTTTTAAACTACTTAGACCAATATCAAATCCATTTTTTTAAATGTGTCAAAGATACCATATATGAAAGTAAGCTTCCAGTATACTTCGAGAAGGAAGATGAGGAGGAAAGGCAGGGAAGCTAACCCGGAAAAGAAACCAGTTTTGTACCCGGCACTGCAGGAAAGGGGCGAGTGGATATAGAAGTTGTAAGGATGGGTGAAGTTAGTACAGTCAAATCACAGACATGTCACATCGCATCACGTCACTGTCATATCAGGTAACGTAACAGCGAAATCATACCCTTTCGATTAGGCCTGCGCTTTTCATAAAGGGATCTCCGGGCGCACAAGGTCGCACGAACATCCCACCAAGACGGCAATTTTGCGGTGATTTCCTTTTCCGGGGCAGACGCAGTATACCTCAAATGCGTTAAAATTGCGTATACGCTTTTCGCATGTTGAAAATGTAGTAAAAATGGGCTTTTGCAATATAAAGCTAATTCCTCTGAAGTACGTTGCAAGTCTTGACAATATTGAAAATGAATTTTAAAATCAATCGAAAATGCAAAACCTCAAATTACGCTTCGATGTAGACTTCGAATACGTGAAAAATACATGTGTTTTGAGAACATTAGGAATGGATTCATAATTTACTGTTGCGAGTATGAGATTACTTCGTGTGAAATACACAGCTTTGCTCGACACTGAAACTTATTTTTAAAATCTGCACTTATTACTACCGCTCTAGTCTGTGTCGCAGGTAGTGTATGATTTGACTAAGAGCTGTGTGCTAATTTAAAGAAGTTATCGAGTGGCAGCCCTCCAAGCCCGGAGCTAAGAATGGCTGATGAATAAATATTTCTTACATAATCCTCAGAACTAGCGCCACATTGACATTCCCCAGGGACGACGTCTATTGCTACATGATTCTTATTGCTTCCCCAATGTGCCCTTAATGTTAGACCCGCACGCACACAGACGGATGAATTATCGCGTAATGGCCGGGACTACCAAAGATAAAACTCGCCTGAAAATGCAGTAATGCAAAGGCGCATATACCTAGCAAAGCTCGAAATCAACGAGCATGAAAATAGAGAAAAAGCACGCATATTGGAACATTGGTGAAAAGCAGCCATTTTTTTGTTAGCGAACTGTGAATATGCTTTGTGTTTTTTTACAGCATTGATGAGTATACTTCTGGTGTATTGCTTCTATTTTTTGCCTTTTAGAAATTTGCATTTTGTGTTATTCGAACTATGCTAGAAACGTACTTTTGGCACATTATTTCTATATGTTCTGCACGCATAATAAAAGTTCATGAGTATATTAATAATGATTTGAATGTACACTGTCACACTATTGTTAGAAAAATTTCCTTCTCTGCATAACCAGTCGAACTTTATGAATTACATGTTTAATTTTTGGAAATAACCGAAGCTTTCAAAAATGTATTTTGAACATATCTAAAAAGATATGAAGCGTTGTACTCCTACTATATGTATAATTTATTCAGTTTGCATTTATATATAGGGGAAAATAACACGAAATAATTAGAAATTAAATACAGTACGTTTGAAATACATTTAAACATTTCCTTTTCTCTCTAAGGAATAACTAGCAATCAAATTAACAAACTCCCACATTCAAGTACAACCGGCATACCAGTACAATTTTAAGGAATAAATAACTTTATGTTCTTTTTTCATTACATAATTGAGTTAAAAGTGAACACGTTATCAACTCTTACCATCATCTCCAAGTAGCTCTGTTTCACATTTAATTTATATTATCTCGCTTCACTTTCCAAGTAGAAACAAACCTCCTCATCATATATTAGACTATCAAGGAGTATCATGCAACACCGGTCACGCTTAGTGACGCTTCCCTGTCGAGAAAAAGTAATTGTTGCTTCCGCTATCCATGTTTTGGAAGTTCTCAAAATTACATAAATTTGCACTGGCCCTAAGATATGATGAGGAGATTACTTATGTCATATATATATATATATATATATATATATATATATATATGTGAAGGAAAGAAGCCAACAGTAGGCAAGGCCAAGGAAAGCGTTGGGGACGGTTACTTTATGTTTTTTTTTTTAATGTTTACTTGGATAATCACAGAAATTAGTAATGTAATCTGTTTAGGGGAAAGATAATTGGACACAAAGTAGAAGAAAAAACAACGTGCCGATGGTGGGATCCGAACCCACGACCTCCGAATAACGCGTCCGGTGCTCTTCCAACTGAGCTACATCGGCCGCTGTCCCCCCTGCTACTTTCTTGGGTTTTTGTGTTGTCTGTATACGAACCTTGATAGTGTTCACCAGCGCCACCCTCAGCCATAGCGGCGGACGTGGGACGTCCTTTGTTACCGCCAGCGTCACGCAGAACGTGATCAAGAGTGAGGGCGAAAGCTGTGCTAGAACCCTCTTACGCTACCTATGGCTTCAAGACTGCCAGAACCGAGACCCCCGTAAGCTACAAGCAGATCAATCAAGGGGAAATGAGGGTGCTCGTTATAATACATGAAGGAAAGAAGCCAACAGTCGGCAAGGCCAAGGAAAGCGTTGGGGACGGTTACTTTATGTTTTTTTTTTAATGTTTACTTGGATAATCACAGAAATTAGTAATGTAATCTTTTTAGGGGAAAGATAATTGGACACAAAGTAGAAGAAAAAACAACGTGCCGATGATGGGATCCGAACCCACGACCTCCGAATAACGCGTCCGGTGCTCT
>JAJIZL010026315.1:0-15570 GCA_023969395.1 Amblyomma maculatum
ATAAGCTATAAGAGCCTGATGTGCCCGGCTGCGCTGACAGGCGGCTTAATATGTGCCAGTACAGATTAAAAAAAAAGGGAAACCTTGCACATTCCCGGCCATTTTTGTCGACCAGGTGTATTCAGCGATGGCGCACAACCTCGGCCTGGCGTGGAAAAACCTGAACGCCCAGTTGGAGCATCGAAGTGTCGTTCTGGATACGGCTGTCCAGTACCACGCTGCGGCCAAAAAGGTGAGTAGCCGGACTGGTACGACCGGATAAGAAAGCAGAGCTGCCATCTTGTTCGCGAAAGGATAACTCACCAACGCCTGCGGTGGCTCTCTGGAAAGTGTATCTAACATTTTCGCAGCTGAGATCTCGGGCCCACCGCTAGCCCGAAAGAGTATATGCAGATAAAAGCGCGTCGATGCGCATGCGCTTTATGTATAGTACTTTTCATCTTCCCCTCCTTGTTTTGCTGGGTGACGTTCTAGACCTAAGTCTGGTTAAGCGCCTTGGCTTTCCCTTTTATTATTTTTTTCTTCGTAACAAAGCCACTGTTCTTGTCAATTGACTCATCGTTATTTGAGTCATTAGGCGACTATTTAAAATGTTGCAAGCCTTGAACATTAAGAAGCTATTACGAACTAAATATTTCATCTTTCAGTCACTTGTTCAAATAATATATTTCGCACTGGCAGTTTCCAAAAAATCGACGCCTATCTGCAGTGGCGCCGCAAACTAGTGAAAGAAAGATGAAGGTTGCGCCCGAAACCATTTATAGGCTCGTTTAGAGATGCGCTGGCGCATTCAGACGTTGTTGTTTTTTTCATAATTTTTTAATGAAAATATTGTTATTTTCACGTAATTGACGCCACACTTCGGACTCGCTGCAATCTCGTCGACGGAGAGCTATCGGCGCAGATTCGCGCTGCTGGTGCTGAATATCGATCACTTTAGAATGTTTTCCAGGAAGCGTCGTGGCGGAAACAATTAATAAAGCTCGAAGGCAACGCTGCATGCTTTTTTGCACGTCAGCAAGGCGGAAAAGGCGGGGATCATCCTTTCATTGATTCCCTTATGCCAGTAACCCTATGAGAAGGCAGCTTTGGGCGCATGTACAGATATGCAGACCACACACAACGTCAATAGTCGGGTTTTAGAGGCATTTTCACGCAGACACAAATTTAGTGCCACTGTAGCTTTGTTTTCTTTTAATTAATCGTGGCCGGCCTATTTAGGTGCACCTTCGATGCAAACCTAACGCTCGTAAAATTGTTTTTCGCTTTCACCCGTACTGCATTAAAGGGCAACTCCGTTTTTTTTTTGTTTTTTTTTTCAACCTCCTGTAATTTTGCTGAAACTTTCATGGACGTTTTACTGAGCTTCCTGGCTACTTGTATACCAAATTTTGCAGCGCCACAATGTTTTGTTTAGCTAATCGACGCGCGCATGACTCTTTTTTTTTTTTTTGAGGCCGTACCCGTGGCGTCATAGCTTGCTACGGCATGGTGTCACAGGTTGGTCGAAACCTAGTTTCAGTTTCGATTTCATCGTTTTTGCTCGTTGACAATGCATCTACTTGATATTTTGAAACATTTTTGTTTTGTACTGGAGACAGGTGTTTCTAAGGAGTTTGATAGAATTACGGACTAAAATGTTAAAAAAAAACCTTTAAAGTGTCGGCATTCAATATTTTGTTGTCTGCGTTTTATACTTACGTAATGATACTTGTTTATTCTATCCACTTGTGTTTCGCTGTGCGTAAAACGAAACATCGAAATGAAGAGACCATCTGAAAAAATTCGGAGCAGCGAGCATGAGATAAAATAAAGTGGTAAGGACGGCCGTGTTAACTCACCGGAAATAGGCAAACTTCCGCATTCGTTAAATTGCACTTCACCCGGAAAAGATACGCTCGTCTACTAGAGAGATTTAGCATACCGTGATCCGCGATCCGCCACTGCGACTCTCTACCGCTCGTGGGCGGGGCGCACAAGCTGATTGGTTCCGATGCGGCAGGTCTATGTGCCGACATCCAGTATGTGGCGCCACCTATTGACATCAAAGTGATCTGAGCATGCGCAGTAGAACGCACGGTGGCGGATCACGATAGCGGATCACGGATCACGGTGTGCTAAATCTCTCTACTATTCGCGCCGTCGTGCTTCCCAGTTCTCGTCGCAACATATGGCTTGTCTCGACGTGTTTCACAACACAGCAAGGGAAGCGACATTTTGCAGCAATTGTGTTGAGTTTCGTGGTTTGTGATTGCGCCGAAACGAGACTGCCCAGAAACGAAAGCAAACAACGAGCACATTTCTTTATGTGTTTGTGATTAAGTGTTTGTGAGTGTCGCACAAACACTTAATCCCACTTCTGAAGTCACCACTACGGCGAAATCTGTGGGTGATTCATTGTGCCAAATGCCCGACCAATAGCGATGTTGAAAATGCAGAAGCGTTTTGGCAGAGTTACCACCTGAGTATATTACAAAAGAAGTGCCTCAGGTGACTGCTAAACTGGTTCTTCCCATGTGGGAAGAACCCATGTGGAATACAACAGGAAACTCAATGGTTCTTTCATGGAAACTGCCGCGTTTTCCTTCAGTCGGAGAGCATAAGCCCGACTTAGCTCTGCTGTTCTCTGGACGAAATCTTGAATGCTAAATCGCGCAGCGAAAGGTCGAACGAGGCTCACTATTACGCGGCAGCTATTGTGTGAGCATGGTCTGCCAAGTGTGGCTAACAAGCATGGCTTATTTTCCTCTCGTAGCTCTCGGACGAACTTGCGAAAGGCGAGCAAGAATTCACGGACACTTTCCTGCCGGACCAGGTGGCCGCATGCGAAGCCCGTCTGCAGAAGCTGAACGAAGCACGCAAAGGTATGTGGGCCTTTCTACCTGAACCGGACACTAAGGATGGTAACGTGCGCAGCCATCCTCGAGGCGTCCAAGCGGAGCCTCCAGCCATTCCAGAACCTGCTGCAGACGCTCAAGGAGGTAGCCAGCACGGGCGATTCGCGACCATTGCAGCCGGCAGCGGCCCTGTCGGCCGTGGCGGCTCTCGAGGGGCAGCACGAGAACCTCCAAGACCAGCGGCGCAAGCTGGGGCTGCTCTGCGAGGCCAGGAAAGAAGCTCTCGAGAAGCGGCTGCGGGCGCTCCTGCTCTGCAGGGAGCTCGACGAGGTAGGCGGAATCCCTCGAGGCCGAACGCGAGCGAAAACCCTTTCTAATTTTAGGTGGAGCGTCAACTGGAGCACAGCCCCGAAGATACGGCCCTGGGCGATTCCCCTGCGAGCAGCGAAATTCTCCTGCACGAGCACACGACGAGGATAGCCTCCGCCAACGAGAAATTACGAGATCGAATGCTGAAGCTGTTAAAGTCTGCCAAGCAGATCCAAGACGCGGAGGTCGAGGCGCGGGCCTTCGACCTAATGGCCCGCGTGACTAGCCGCATCGAACGCGACGAGGCCCGGAAGAAGGACCTCAAGGAGGCCGTGGAGTTCTTCAGCGAAGCCCAGACGGTGGGGACGCGGCGGCCGTGTTTTCTGTTTTACTTGTGAGTAGGTCACAAACTCGAGCCGGCTTTGTTTTTACAGGCGCTCAACAAGTTGGACCAACTCCAAATCCAAGTCTCCCAAGGGCCCGTCCAAGACCTGGCCGCCGCAACCGCACTCTTGGATGCTTGCGTCGAGAGACCCCTTCTCCTCGGCCATGGCATTCTGGCCCGTTTGTCTGTCGGCACCAGCGGCGTCCAGGACAAGGTCATATTCGGCCCGCGCGCGTACGCAACTTCTGAACTTAATGCATTTGCAGGTCGACGAACTGAAGAGTCGGCACCTGCACGTGAGACAACTGTACGAGCAAAAAGCGGCGGATGTTGTGGAAAGCAGCGAACGCGCCATCAACTTCTTGACCCAGTGCAATACTGTAGGTGGCAAAGCAGACGTTTGGTGTAGATTCATGACGAAATACACTAGGACAGAACACAAATTACAAGAGGCCACAAGCGCTGACTCGATACGAATGCCTAATAAAGAAAACAGACAAGTATGCATTCAATAACCACCCAATCTGCGCACGTCATAATCACCTAGGAGCAAGTTAACGAGCGTGGCAAGTTGGGGCCCTGTCTCAGCACCAAAGAACCTATAGCTGCAATTTGCCCACAAGTGGGCAGAAAATTGTTGGCCGAAGGGTACAAGACCAAAAAGGCTTGCGCAGCAAAACATGTGCCGCACTTCATTATTTGTAAGAAAGGTATGTGCATTGACTGCCGTTGTCCTGCGGAAAAGTGCACATTGGCCAAAAGGGACGGTGTGTGAATGTGAGGCCTTTCTAGCACCGAAATTCACTGGGCAGTGACTATCGGGAAAACATACCTGCACACTGTCGTTTTGTAAATGCACGCCCATCTCTTCAAGAACTGTTGTTCATTTCCGCAATCAATGTCAGGTGATGACCTGAGAGGTGATGGAAACCTTTTTCATTACAAACAATACCGAATTGTGCATCAGCGAACCTTCTGTGGCCCTGTCAAATAGGGAATTCCTCTACTTAAACAACCGGTTGCACCGCTCTCCTTTTCAGTAACCTTTTTATGCGGCACGCGTTAACTTACTCTTACGTGGTGATGGCGTGTGCAGTTTCAGATGGTTGCAGTATATATCCTTGTTCGTTTTCCTCCTTGAACTTCAGTCGCGAGTGATCGCTGGCGGTATTCCTACCTTTTCTTTGTGTTCTGTAGAAGTGCGCGCTGTCTTTCATCATGAATCTGCAGGTAGAGTTGGGCATGCTTTTAAAAGCAATACTCTGTCGTGGTGACTACTTTCCTCCTGTGACGTTTTGCGCAGCTGTACAAATGGTGCATCGAGGTCGTGCAGACTTTCCTGGAGCAGAACAGTCATCTCGACACCGGCGCGGCTGCGGCTCACGACTTCTTGCAAAGACACCAAAGGATGCTGAACGAGATGCAAGCCAGAGAGCCGCAGTTGACGATGTTGCTGGCGCAGGATGACTCGCGGTCCAAGGAGCTTCTGCAGCTGTGGCAGCAGCTTCGGAGTCTCTTGGAGCAGCGCATCCGGCTTGCCCAGCGCTACCTGAGCTGCTGTAAGATATCGACGCAGGTACGGATATGCCGTCGCACGACTGCAATGGCAGATGCGTTTTTCTCTTACCTTCCTGTTGCCTGTTTGCAGCTTATTGAAGACCTGAAAACAATAACCGACGCCGGTCCGGAACGCCAAGCAACTATCAATGAAAACTTCATGCAGTTCGATCACAACGCGAACAACTTCCTGCACGACGCTCAGCGAGTACGCTAAACACACGCGTTCCGTGAAATTCCCATAATCAGTCTTTATTCTTGCTTTCTCTTCTTAGGTACAAGACACTTGGTTAGACGTCACCAAAGCTGTTCGCCATGTTCAAGAAACGCTGGATCAATGCCATCAACTGAAGAACAATCCTGGCAGTAATTCGGAACAACTAATCAAAGATGCCCAAAAGGTAAGAACCTCTGAATTTCTGGAATTGATTCTCTCCGAAGTCAGCAAGCCTACTACTCACTGTAAGGAGCGTGGACAGTGACCTTACATTGTATTTCTCGGGTGCAGACGATGGAGTCAGCAGTCAAGATTGAGTCGGAGCTGTACCCTGCTATACCTCGGGAACTGAATCGAGCCGAGACAATCGCACAGTACCTGGGCCGACATCTAGACACGCTCATGCCTTTAGTTAGAGTACGTGTCCCACAAATGTATCCTATCACGCTCATTGTTGTTGTTGTTTCACGCCGAGCACAGGGCAACTTTCGCAGCATACTCGCGATGAATTTATTTCGTGTGATGGCCCCTGGCCGATATAACCTTTTGTTTTCTTCACGGCCTTCAGCTCAATGGGCTCTTTGTTTTTCAGACGATTCTATCTGAGTTGGATGCAAGGATCGAAGCGACGTCGACGCTGCAGCGCAGAGATCATATTATCCAGCAGCTGCGCACGACTCAGATGAGTTTCCAAAAGAATATCTCCCAGTATCAGGAATTGGTCAAGGCCATGATAAGTTTCTTCGACTATTTTGCGCAGGTGAGAACATCGTATAATATTATGTCTCTCAGCGTTACGTGGTTTTGCAATTACCGTACTTTTTCAGTTGGAAAAGAAACTTCAAGACACCCACGACGTTGAGGGTTTGCTGACAGAGGCTAAGCGACGAGCAGAAAACTTGGCAATGTTAGTCGACAAAAGTGTGAGTACCTTTGCTTTCACAACGTGATATTTACCCCAAAGAGAGTGTGCCTCATTAGAGATGGAGCGCTCGAATTCCCTAAGTTGGAAAAATTTAAAAATATATCCGCCATTTTTATGGGCAGAAGTGGCATCCTGTGCTGTCATCGAATTGCATCATGCTTAACTGACATGGAATGGGCTTTGTTTTCAGCATGAGCAGGACTTGATTTTCTTTACCCGCGAAATTTTCTTAGCTTTTAGCGCTTTTTGTTACTCTGCAATGCCATTATTCTTGATGTCCTACGACAACTGCATTATATTGCCGCCGAGAGTCAGTAGAGAGTAAGGACGAACTTGACTAGGCGTATACAAATGCTAGTCCAGCAGACACAGATGAGGCATCGGGCGCGCGAGCAGGAAGTAGGTCGCAGGCGCCAAATCAAACGAGGTTTGGTTGGTTGCACAACTTTTATTTCCATCGGAAATGGGCGTCCTCTTCCCCGCCCCCGGAACACGTGCCGGGGAAGACGGGGAGTCGTGCGCCCGCGGAAACGAGGCCGGCCGTATGGCGACGTCAGTGAGTTATTAACACTGCGGCAATGTTATGCGGTTAACTGGATTAATGGAGGAATATGGGAGAGGCCTTCGCCCTGCAGTGGATATAGTCAGGCTGATGATGATGATGATGATGATGAATGTTATGCGGCATGTCTCACTATCAAGTACTGTCGTTTGATGTGGTACAACAAAAGCATAAAAAATAAAGCGCCTGCTTACGTTAGAGCATTTCTTTTGGTTCAGGCTGTGATTGCTCTCACTTCAATATGCACGCTGCACCCGAATTCACAGAACGCCCACTTTCTCCCCTCTCTTGTTTTCTACACAATGTGAATAAAAATACTTCATGTGAAAACGTGAAGTGAATCGTGTCAAGTGAGTTGTTTGAAAGACGGCTTGAAAAATAGAGGAAATTAAATCTAAACGATATTGAAAATAACTTCTCCTTCCTCGTAACAGATCGGCGGGTAACATTTTCGAGAATAAGAAGCTTGGCTCTTTCCGTGTGTCAATTTTATGAATGCGCCCAATATTCGCCGAGTATTAAGAAATATCAAGTACACCAGAGCACCTACGCAGTCTGTGTACTCCAACCTGTCTAGATGTAGCTGACAGAGTTTAATTATAATGTTGATACAATTTTCGCTCAAGTTAAAACACCTGAGTGGTAAATTTTCGTTTCATCACGAATAATAGTATTTATTTTTAAATAATCGCTACTATTGAAACCCGTTTTTCTACACATTTCACTTCACTGTCAATCTAACATGGCACAGAGATCCGACCACATTTCCGCGCTTTCTCTTGAATGAAAGAACACTGCTTATATTAACCTCGATTTCCGGTTTTTCTATTCTTTCTGCTTTTTCCCTCTTTCCTTCTTTCGCTCGAAGGAAATTAATTCGATCTCTCGGCTTTGTGCAGCTAAAAAAAGTAGGAATTCCCGCTGACTTAGTGAGAGGTGTCTTTCGAATTTAGCCACTTTGCTTATTTGGTTCAATTCCCCCTTTGCGCGACATGTCAGGGCTTGCTCACTGCATGTATTTGAATGAACCCTTAATTGCATTAAATCAACTCCTTCAAGGTTCTGAATTTCAAGAGTCAGAACAGCTGGTAGAAGGCAGGCGCTTGTTCCCTTAGCGTTTAATGTTGAGCTTGCCACAAGAATGCACTTCACATCTTCTGCCAGACATTAAATTTTCTGACGGCTGGTTTTCAAGTCAGTCTTTCATTCCTCGGACCAGGAACCTAGCGAGGCGGCGGTGCTGGACCGCGACAAGATCCACTCCCTGGTCGACAACCAAGGCGCGCTGCTGGTTGCCAGCCTACGCAAGTCGCAGCAAGATTCGCAGATGAGCAAGTTCAACGAGGAGCTGCAGCTCATCAACCAGCAGGTGCGCGAGCTCACCGACTCGCTCAAACGGGACTCCTCAAAGTGCCATGTCGTGGAGTTCCAACAACGCATACAGGTAAGGCTCCTCATGCACTGAGAACGTGACCCATGGTCTCCTAGCACGTGCGCAGGCGATGTCCCAGGGAATAATTTGTTTTTGTATCTCATCGCCCCGGCCTTTACAACTTCCGGTTTTGGTTCACCGCCAGATGACTTTACGCAGTTTTTGTAGTTTCGTGAAGGGCACAACCGACATATCCCAAACTGCAGTTGTTCCTCCGTTAAAGTTCTCTTGTTAAGACCCCAGTTGTAGCTCAAAGTATGAAAACAAAAGAAATTGATTAAACACTTGGAAGGATGCCTACAGAGGGACGGTGCATAGATTTACACGAAGTGGACTGACCGACCGTGAGAAAATATTAAATATTAAAGTACCAATTGCTAAAGCATAATTTTCACAAAGCAGAATCTATGGTCACTGGCGACAGGTGCTGAGCGTCGCCCTTCTCACTGTATTTTCTCCTCTTTTGTCCGGGCGTGCCACTACCCCCATCACGTTTGCCGTGGCAAAATAAAACGTGCCCGTTGTGGTAAGGCTTCCTTTACCGGACAATACTGAGCGATAAGAACGCGCTTTCTCACTACTTTCCCTGCACGCTTAGACCAGCGCAGAATCGCCTTTAGGAATATTTCTGAGGCCCGACATTCCGCATGAAAGCTGTTACAATATTCATATTTATTTACTTTTAAAAAGTACTGCAGGCCAGTTAGCCCTTTCAGGGATGTGTGATGATCTACCTTCGAGAAAAATTTGCAGACTTGAGCGCGTATACTTTTGGCCCCCATACGTCGCGAAAATGACACGAATTGCTCCGAATTTAAAGAAAACCTAATACATTTTATAGCGTGCACGCTTGCACATTGTCACTCAACGACACCCAATGCGTCAGAAAAGAAACGTTATTCTAAGCAGGAAAAAAAAAAAATGGAATTTGTAGGACGCGTTATGATGCTGAATCTTAATTCGGGAGAAATTGACTACTGTGAGTGAAAATCAACACTGCGATCATTTGCCGCTGTCATCTAGAGGACGATATCACGCTTTCTTCAACGGACATGAGATAGGGAAGTCCATGCTTCCTCCTCCTTATCCTCATACACATGAAAATTATGTGAAAAATTTTACGAAATAAAAAACAAAACAAATTATTCTACTCACTTCTGCCGTATGATAAATTTCAGTGTCTTCATCATCAGAGAGATCTGCATGTGAGGTATCTTAAATCTTTATCGATGAGGAAAGCAGGCTAATAGGCAAAGTTAAGCCTTGCTACGAATCTTTTCATTGTTCTTGATGCCTACAGTACATTCAAATATTTGGAAGGGTTAAACGGGGAACTGAGAAAGTGTAGCATACAAAGTCGCCTTTTTTTTTAACTTCAAGCACACTACGCGCAAATGCACACGCACCCGAAAAACCAAATGTATTCGCGAAATAATTTATGCTTATGAAAAGCAATTTAGTTGCATTGTGATCGGCATCGCATTTCTGCTCAAACTAATCTACTGCATCTACGCTAACATTTCTTACCTTATTGCATTGCCTCAGAAAAAAAAAAAAAAAGCAAAACAGACTAGGTGCGACTGATAACATAGTCAAGTCCACATTGTTTTTCTTGTTTTTTTGGCAAGACACACATATTTTGAGCAAGATGTAGCCCTAGCTGTGTGTCTTGCGAGAATAATCTAACGAGCATTTATTACGTGCAGAAGACTGAGTAAGACATTCGGGGGAAAAATGCCAGGCAATGCTAAGTGCAATGTACGTGGCTAGCATGTTTTGCCTTTGTTTAGTCGAACATGACGTTCATTATTGGAATCTGTAGAATTATTAGACATATCCAAGACTTGCCGGTTGCTGCCCAGCACTTCAGGTATTATGGAAGGCCAGCCAAAGCGTGGCAATTATGTATAAAACAGCGGCAGGTAGCACGACACACACTCTATCCGCCGGGTGCAACTATCGTGCCTTCTTGATGAGCTTCCTCTAACCGCGAGAGAAAAAAAAAAATAAACCCAGCCGCGGAGACGACAACGCTTTTTTCGCCGACTTCTAGTCTCAGATTGCGAGAGGTGCTTAGCAGAATTCATCCCTCGCACAGCATGCCTTTTTGTTCTTTTTTTTTTTATACTGACGCAGCAAAACCACGCACTAAAGGTGTGAAAAGTCGCGGAGACATTAGGAAACGCCGTACCGCACAAAATTATTTGGTCCAGACAGAACAGGAAATAAGCGTTCGAAATCACATTTGCTGGCCTTTATCAGGACACAAGGACAAAAAGAACCCATACGCACAGGACAGACGCTAATCTTCAACTGCCGTTGATTGAATATATATATATAAAATATATCTTCTCACAGTACTGGCAGTCACACATGCGCAATGGGGATGCCACGCTTAAGTTAAAAAATTTTTATTTTTAGATAGACTCACAGATGGAGTGCTGAGACAGTTTGGTCCTTCTTTATCCAGTGCATACACAGGGTCTCGAAAATCTCTCGTTGCGTTTGCGTTTCCTTTTCATTGAGAGACCATCGCTTGGCAGCGGGATCCACATCAGCTGAGGGGAATCTCATTCATCAGTGCAAGCGGTGCTTTATCAGACGATACCTTGACGACCCAGACCCTATACCCTGAACACCGATCTTTCAGAAGACCTGTATACTGGGAACAATGAAAACGCAAACAAAACAAGATATTTTCGAATCCTGTGCATAGATAAAGAAGGACCAAACTGCGTCAGCACACCGTCTGTGAGTCTATCTAAAAAGAGATATCGTACATTAAGCGTGGCATCCCCACTAAGCATGTGTGATTGCTAGCACTTTGAGAAGACTTATATCCGATGTTCTTCCAATAAACGGCATTTGATAACTAGAGTCTGTCCTGTGCGTATGTGTTTTTTTCCTTGTGTCCTAATAAGCGCTAGAAAATATAATTTTGAATGCTTTCAACGCGCCGAAGTTAATGCCTTAATGAGAAAATAAGCGAAAACGTAGAAAGGGTAAGCGATATTAGCCGAGCCCCTGAAAGCAATGTGACTGCTTTGTCCACATACACTTATGCCTTACAGGCAGAGCACGCTTTCAAGAAGTGATCGCACTCGCAAAGGGTTGAAGACATCCCTAGTCCACTTCGAAACATATTTATGGGAAACATGCCAGCAAATTCGACGGACTTCCTTCCGTCTCTCTTTTTTCAGAATTCTGCGGCGTCACCTACAGTAGAGCAGTGAAACTTCATAGCTACGGCTCCTGAAAGTGCATCGTCTCGTGGCCCGCAAACGTTGACGCACGACGTAGTATAACTTGTCGAAACAACGAAGGAGTTGCGCTATCGAGACAAGGATGAAGAAGAGGCAAGACACACACAAACGCTGACTAATAGCGTTACTTCGTAAAAAAATACAAGGCATACACATAAGAAACCTCGTCTACCATCTAATTGTCAAAAACAGCGGCACGTGAGCAGGTGCCGGACAAAATATCAGACATCATGGAAAGTTCACAAGCAAAGAAGATAATCTTAATCTGGGCAGTCCCAATAACTGAAGACAAAAACCAAACCAAAAAGTAACCGAATCATTCGAATGAACAGAGACAGCCATCAACAACAAAAAAATGTCATATAGCACAATGACAGATCCATAAAGCGCGTCTCTCATAGCCTGAGTTGCTTTGGGACGTTAAACCCCACAAACCAACCAAGATACATAAAGCCGGTCAAGTCCCATAAAACAAGCAAGCCAACAAGAAAAAACAAAACAAAACACCATCTCCAGACTGCGCCATTTAAATGCAGTGAAAAAAAAAAAAGCACCAGGGGACACCAGTACACAATAAGGAAATAAGCTCAGGAGAGCGTTGTCTGAAAAACAAACACAGAGAGAAAGGCATCAAGTCGGATAAAACAAAAACAAGAGCAAGTAAACAACAAAAAAGAAAAAATAAAGGAACAAGAACGGGAAGGTTTAAAATTTCAGTGATGAAAAAGCCGATACCTACGCGGTAGTAAACACTAAATTCAAATAACCTTTGTCAAAACACAGACGACGCTTCCAAAGAAAGACCAAAACAAACGAAAGAACCATTCCCAAATGCGCTCCCATTTGTCTTGCCACCTTGCCAGAAACAGCGTCTCTCTGTTCGTTCTCTTTCTTGCAACACTAACAGCAAGAAAGAGAAGAAAAAAACGTGGCTGTCTATCTGTCTGCGAACTTGTTGGAAGCCGCTTGCTACGCCTGTTTTGGGCGCGTCAAGGGCATGTTGCCCTTTCCGGTCATCATCTGTCTATCCACTATCGAAAGCAAACAGTGCACATGAAGTGCTATCTTGCGCATACTCATTCCCTTCTTTCGAATTCGTTAAAGAATTGCATATAACGTTATGAATATTTTATTTATATAGGTAGATGTTTTTAGTTTTGAATGCAAGCAAGCGTTGATGTAAAACAAAGCATGAGAAGAATGTCAAACAGCTGGAACTTTCTGCCGCGAGTGGCGACAGTGAGCCCTATAGCTTCCAGGCGGTCTAGCCGAACTGTCCGAACACATGAAAAATCTCACACAATCAAGGGCAGGCAGAGGCCCTGGTGTGTAATTCCCGTTGGCGGCCTTCGCTCGAGGAGACTTTGGCCGCCTTTATACAGACTGACTTTTTTCGATTCATTTCTTTTGTCCGCGTGATAAATCAACAGCGTATCACAGTCACCATTGCGATACAAGGATATTCTAGCGCAAGCAGTACGAAGTAGTAGGCGACTTTTGAAGCGATACACTTTCGACTGAAAAAAAAAAAAATTCCTGACTAAACCACGCGTGCCGACGCGCTCGCGTCGAAGCGCACAGAGGAGTTTAATCACTAGGAAAATTTATGAACACCTTTTACTGTGCTACATACTTGTTGAAAGTTTTCACAACAAAACCCATTGGCCTATGCCAATAGCAACATTCCCCCCCCCCCCCCCCCCCACGTAAAAAAAAAGAAGTTTTTTTTCTTTTTTGTAACAGAACAGTACTGCCATTCATCGGAGTTGCAGTGGAGCGACATTCCCCCAGTGGTGACATCAGGGCCATTTTTTTAACCTACACCAGCTGCACTAACGTAGCAAAAAATCATTGGAGGCATGGGAGAAAATTTACACTAGTGTAGGTGGTGTAGGTAAAAAAAAAAAAAATGGCCCTGTCAATGTTTCGCCGCGTTCAGATTTATCACCACAGAGAGGATGATCATGCACATTGACAACTCCGATATGATACCGCTGCAAGATCGCGCGTGCTCCATAACACCGCTTCGTCATGCTCGTCCTATGTACATAGCGCCTTCAAAGGCACTGCAGTGACGTGCCGGCAGCATTTTGCTGTGTGTCACATGGTTACAACTCAGGTTATAACGATACTTATGCCACCGCAGTGAGAGATAACAAAAGAGCGTGAGCAGACACTTTATGTGTCTTCGACAGCGGTGCCCAGATGCATTTGCGATGATGTCCCTAGCGCCTGTTAAATTGCCACACTCGAGATCATTGTTGTCCGAGAGCACGGCTTTGCTGTAGGCGACAAGCGCGTTTGGGTGTAGCCCAGCCATAGCGTGTACTTGCGTAACATTTACGTGGCACGCCCGGGGCGTGATTTATGGTTTTGACAAACAGGCGAACTCGGTCGAAACTCATGAATTTTGAAAGCTCCCGCATTCAACTCGGGATTATCATGGCGGCAGCGGCACCAGCGTGAGCCTCGCATTCGAACTGTGGCAAACGTTGTTGTTGCCGATGTAGAATTCCAACGCCATTTTCGACTGCAAAAAATGTTACTGCACTGGCTTGCGACTAGCTAGAATACGAACAACGTCTGCAGAGACTACGTAGTGGGCCTCACTCGCTCAGAGCAGAAGAACAGGTTTTCTGCGCTCTGGGGTTCTATAGGGCTGGTAGATTGTTAGGAAGCGTCGACACAAACAGGTGCCATCAGCCCGCTGTGATCCCAAGTGCAAGTGGTGCCTCCGAGGCGCTTACTGACGAAATAGAACATTTGGCCCGTTCAGTTCACAGACTACCGGCCAAGCGTGCTTAAATTTGGCAGTTTTCTTCTTCCCTGTATCATCGCGGGGCTTGTAGGATGTGTTGACGGCACGTAACTGTAAACTTCATTCGAACTGGAAGGCTGGCACGACCAGTGCAATAACGCCACTGCTACAGAAGGAGGAAAAGCTGCTTACTTTAAATCGCAGATTTGTTTTAAAGGAATGTAGACGCAAAGAAAAATAAATCAACCACTTATTGCCATGACGAAGCTCTAGCAAATTGAAAACATGCTCCATTTACCACCTACAGAGGCTTTGGATAGCTAAACCTAAACACAAAGTACCTTTTAACTCTGAAGGCGACTGTATACATAAATTTAACACCGCTTTGTTTAAACGAGCTTAGCTTCCTAGCTTTGCTTTGGTAGGTTATCATGTTTTGTTTGCTGGCCGAATGTGGGAGGGGGGGGGGGATTCTCTGCGGGGATGAATCCTTCACCTTCATTTTGTTTTTGACTGTCATACACCCTGGTTAAAGCAATTTGTTGTTTTTTGAGATTAGCAGTACAAGATATACAAGAAAAAATGAGGGATTGAAAAGGGATTACGAAAGGGAGCACTCGTAGCGGGTGCTCACTGCAAATGGAATCCAGAAGGATGCGAACAGAGACATACTCTATGAGCTAGTCTGGCATACGAAAACCTGAGATCACCGCGTAAGCACCTTTTCAGTGTGACACATGTAAAGCTGGATTTCGTTGACTATACTGACACGCAAGTTGTCAAACATGTTTTAGATTTATCCATGTATAGGCGGCTGGAAGTTAGGGCCCATTTAACCTTTTTCGTGTTTGTGATGCACTCTGGTCTTACTTGTTCTGAAAATATTTCCCTAATTTAGTAATCATCTAAATTATTGATCGGAGGACGTTATTGGCCGCGAGTAAAGAGAAATACACGAAGTACGCAATCTTTACTGTGTGTAGCAGGATCTCGTTGTTATATGCGATTGGTTCCTTTAAAAGGACGGGATTTGAAAATGCAAAATCGTAGTCTTATAAGTTATTTCATTTTTTTTTTACCGACAAAAACAGCCCTGATTTTATATGTGCTCTTGAAATAAAAGTGCATATCGGGAAGTTGGTAGTGAAAAAGAGGCATGAAGAGGCATCCTCGCATCCTCGTTGGGATGCAACTTTTGGAATGTAACTTCAGAGGTAATAAGCAGGAGCCTACAACAGCTGACATTTAAGGCTGAGATATTTCTATATTTCGCCGGGCAAAAAGTGCGTGTGTGTGTGTGTGTGTGTGTGTGTGTGTGTGTGTGT
>JAJIZL010026315.1:22051-33207 GCA_023969395.1 Amblyomma maculatum
AAATAAGAAAACGTAGGGGTGTGGAAAGGGTAGTCTGGAGAGCTTTACTCCCTTAAGGTTTCAGAAGGTTTTAAGATACATGCAGCTCACAGTCACAGCTCTTGACGTTATACTACTTCATACCACAACTACAAAACACAGTACTACTTCAAACAAGTTGCTCCAGTTCGTAAATTAGGTATGTAAAGTGAATTTTATTTGATGACACTCAGCTGAGGGACAGCTACGTTGCATTCGGAAGCAAAATTTCGACGGCAAAGCTTGGCGGAAGATCGAACAGCCGATATAATGCCTCGATGCCACTGGACGCACGTATTCGATGGCGCTCGATTTCCGCAGAGCAACCTCGTGAGAACGCGCTGGAGGAGGTGTTCATCGAGGCTCTCGAGGAGCATACCACGCACACGACGGGCGGCGTGCTCACGGAGCCGACGTTCATTCAGCCGCTTCCGGCCACCGCCCAGCTGCGGCCGGGCGAGGAGCTCCGCCTCGAGTGTACCGTCCAGGGTCGGCCCGAGCCGCGCGTCTCCTGGTCGAAGGACCTGCTGCCCGTTCGCGACGCCGCTAAGGTGCGTGCGGGTCCTCTTTCCTACCGCGCACCGGCTCACTGCCGCCGTCTTTCGCGCAGCCCTCGCAGGAGCAAGGAAGGGCGCGCCTGGTGCTCAGTGGCGCAACCGAGAGCGACTCGGGCACATACACCGCCGTGGCAAAAAACAAAGCCGGAGAGACGGCCTGCTCCTGCCAAGTGAAAGTGGCCGAGTGAGCAACTCCGAGACGTGTTTCGACATGCTCGGATTCTTTTTCCGACTTCCTTTTTTTGCTTTTTGTTTTTTGCTTCCACGGATTCCCGCGCACCCCGACACCCGAGTATAGCCACTTTACGTAACAACGCAGGGACGCCGCTCCGCCCGAGCCTCCCCGTGTGCTCAAGGCCCTGGAGGACCTGGAAGTCAAGCCCGGACCGGATACCGTCACGCTGGAATGCGTCATCGTCGGACGGCCCGAACCAGAGGTCGATTGGAGCTTTTTTTTGTTTTTGTTTTTCACAAGTGCCGGATTCGCAGAACCACACCTTTAGGGGCTGCTACGCTTGAAAATATCCGATATGAGATACAGTCGAAGGAGACACGAGACAAAACAATGTATTATTGAAATGACCTGCCCGCGTGCACGAGGAACAAAAACTACCCCATCAACCCTGCGTGTCCACACGCAAATGGCCATTGGTTGGTTGCTTGGTTGGTTTATGGAATTTAATGTCCCAAAGCAGCTCAGACTACGGGAGACACCGTGGTAGAAGGCTCTGAAAATTTTGATCACCCGGGGCTTTTTAACATGCGCTAACATCGCACAGCACATGGGCGCCTTGCTTTTCTCCTCCATCGGAAAGCGGCCACCGCGGCCAGGATGCGATCCCGCATCCTTGGGTACAGTAGTCGAGCGCCACCACTGCGCCACAGCGGCGGGCACAAATGGTCGTTTCTGGAGCTCCATAGTTCTTAAGGCATGAGCGCTAATCAGGGCGACTGCACCAGAAATGTTCTGTCGTTATATTCGCCAGCGTATGCATGATGAATTGGAGATAGTGAAAAACGGCGCTGAGACGGAACACACGATGAGAGGGACCTAACATAACATTGCACCGACAAGCCCTAAAGTGTCCCAAAATTCCTTCATGCATTTTTTTTTTTTTTTAGACAACTCCGCTGCAGAGCAAAGGGGCATCATCAGAAAAGTATGCTGGGCGGAATACTGGATGTGTATGTGGGGGCCGCTCTCGGACATATGGAGCGTCGAGATTGTGTTTCGACAATTAAGTAAGCCGCTTAGTACATCGATCGTCTCTTGTTCCTTTCGTAGGGAGGACACTCCGTCTTGTTGTTTTGAACTCGTACGTTTGGCAGCTTTCTGCGGGCCGTCTTTTGCAACGGCAAGTTGAGCAAGACATGTGCATAACCTTTCAACAGTTTCTGTATTCGTCCGAAGAGTAAGGAAGCGATTTCACGGTTTCGATTGGCTTCCAGCTTTTCTTTTGCTACAAACGGGGAGAATGTTCGTCACTTCTCGTTTCTCTCCATTACTGCAGGATACCTGCGCTTGACATTAGTAAAATATTTTGTTACTAATACTTTGTGTGTGATTAAATATCAGGTATCTGTTTTCATAAGCAACGACCGTGTGAAGAATGTTTATATCACATGCCGCAAATGGGCGCTCTTTCTGTAATGATACTGCTCCAATGCCATCTAGGAATTACACGTTAGGCTTTGGCTAACCGCTCGCCTGTAAAACCTCTTTTGTGTCTGTTCTAAAGCCTTCAAACAATTTTAAAAGTTACATTTTAGCTACACCGAGAATGAAAATTTTGGGCCTGCCATTGATTCAGCTATTTGATGCACATACTTCACAGCACCAGAAAGATAGCAGTGAGAATCCGTGTGAAAGCTTTCACGCTGCCTAGCGTGAACGTTCTCAGTGTGTCTCTTAATTACTTGCAGCTACGTTTTGATATACCTTTATTAAAATTCCAGATAAATATTATAGTAAGCTCCTCGCCCCGTTATGTAAGGGTGTACAAAATAATGTTTCCTTTTTTCTTTACGTAGAAATGATACTAAACATAATACGAAAATTGCGCGTTTCGAAACGTAAGAATATTTATATTCACGATTGCACCTACCAACATCGAGTTCTTCACAGTAGGTTTGCCTTCCCTGATATAAAAAGAATTACTTGGCATCAGCTGATTTAAGCATGAATTTGAGTTTTCGACAACATATAGGTGCGTACTAAAGCTGAGTTCACAAAGCTCAATCAGTCTGTTTCCAGTTGGCCTCCGCTACGCTACGCTTAACGTGCTTCATTAGCAACGGACCATTTCTGGAAATGATTTCTTTTCACAGCTGCCGCTGTGGCTCCTTGTCTTCGGCAGCTGATTCCATGGTGGTGGGCTCGATCTCGACCACAGCGGCCGTATACAGGCTTAATACAAGAACACCCGTCTGGTTTGCAATGTGAGAGCACGGTAAATGACCACACTGGGCTAATTTCATCCGGCGCCTTCCACTACGGCATCCCTCATAGCCCGAGTCGCTTCGGGACGTTAAAATTTCGCAATTCACAATTTCTCTCATCGAACACATACAGTGATCTTTAAAGTAACTGAGCATTATGTCTAATAATGGAGCACCGCGTCACGACATATATCGTCTACAAATTTTTACGCAAGTTTACTGGCAACGGAGGTGAAAAGAAGGAATGCCTGATGAGCTAATGCATGCAGTCGTGTTGCTGAATGCCACAAACAATTTGTTATATTATTGCTTGAGCGAAGCCTTTCAATACAATCGAAGCTTTCATTTTTTTTTTTTAAACAATAGCATGCCACTGGTCATGTACCGGGAGAGAGCTGCGAAGGTAAACGACATAACTACACTTTGCAAAGAGAGCAGTCCTAGTCAAGCACTTGAACTTGGCATCCGGAGGCTGCGCTATCTATAGTTACCAAATGACCGAGAGGCGGCAGCTGCTAACGGCTCGACGCCAAAACTGAATTATCGAAGGAGTAGAAGGGAGTTAGATGAACCGAGACGTAGATGTAGATACTAAAGTCATATCTAGCGTTTACTTCATTTATTTGTTTTTTTTTCTTTTTTCTTAGTTTCTTTCTCATATTCCTGTTTTCTGGAGTAAAATAACGTTGCTCGCTTTATTTTGCGTTTTTCTGTCAAACATAAAGCAAAAAGCATTCCTTTGAGAACATTACACGCACATTCGCCTTTTCTCACTGCAGGAAAGGAAACTTTACGCCGTTTGCGTTTTTGGCGCAGGTCATTTGGTACCACAACACGCAACCCATCAAGGAGTCTGAGCGGGTACGACTGCTGTTCCGCGGGGACAGGTGCTCTCTAGTCCTGAACGGCGTTAGCGCCCAGAACGCCGGCACCTACCGATGCTCGGCGGTCAACCCCATGGGCAGCTGCTACACGGAGTGCAACCTGCGCGTGCCGCTTTCTGCGCCCGTGTTTTTGGAGCCTCTTAGAGACGTGGCCACGGATGAGGGCTGTCGTGTGGTGCTCACTGCGAAGCTATGGGCGCCCGAGCCACCCTTCGTCCGTTGGTTTAAGGATGGAAGAGAGGTGCTTCCCAGCCTAGACTTCCAGGTACATGACATGGCTGAGTCAAATCATCTGCCAGGATTCTTAAAAAAAAATGCACAAGCATGCGGTGGCGCTTCCATTGCAGCTTAGTAGTAATTTTTGATAGTATATTTTAAGCTCTTTTTTTTTTTCATTTATAATAAATTTAGTTTAGTATTTGAGCGCTTTTCAGCACTCATTCGTAGCAATTATTTCCCACTGCGGTGAAAAAGTTACTATCATTTTGCATTATTCTTGACCTCAAAAACTCATGTTGATTCGAGTAGCTGTACAGTAGCCCCGAACGCACATCAATGCAGGTCAGTCACGATCCAGACGGAACTGTGAAACTCCTGATTCCCAAGGCTGCTGCCCCCAACAGCGGCCATTATGAAGTAGAGGCCAGCAACCCCGGTGGTCGCACGCGGACCGGTTGCAGGGTGCAGGTTCGTGAAACTCAGGTAAGTGTTCTTGAGCGGGCACCTGGCCAGCGTGTGGACGGCCCTTCTTTTTCTCTGCGCGCAGAATGCGGTCCAGACTACCACTGAGCTCGCGGTGTCGAGGACATCGCAGCAGACCGTTTCGAAGAGCGGCTCGGAGCTGCGGCTGGCCCGCTCGCTGCCCTCTGAGCTGGTGGTCCAGAGCGGAACCAAGGTTTGCCTCAGCGTGGCCTGTTCGCAGCCGACCGGTGGTCAGCTGAGCGCCTCGTGGTTCCGGTCGGGTCAGCCCATCACCGACTCTCCGGACTTCCGGCTCACCCGTTCTCTGGAGAACGTGGGCGGCACCTCGCTGTCCGTGTTCAGCCTCACCATCTCGGAGGCATTTCCTGAGGACTCCGGAGACCTTGAAGTGCGCGTGCAAGGCCCCGGCGGCGTCGTTAAGGCGCGCACAAAGCTTGTGGTGCTCGACGAAGATGACGACGTGACTGACAGCGTGCAAAGCCGCGACGAGAGCATCCAGCAGGCGCGTGAGGTGAAGGTGTACGAGACGAAGCTGGCTCGGCCTGGCCCAGTGGACTCTGCCGGCTTGGCACTGACGGGAGACCTGCAGTTACGCGTGACTGAAGTGACGCACGTGAACGAAATGCCGCCGGAAGTCTCGGAAGAGAAGACCACCAAGGTAGTGGACCAAGCGGGCGCCAAAGACAAAGTCACCGAAGAAGTGACTCGCCGCGTGACCAAAAGGGTCACTGAGATTACCAAGACCCAGACTAAAGAGGTGAGGGGTCCCTTGGTCTACAAATGGGAGTTTCGCAAGTAGCAGGCCTTCTAGTTTCTTCCCGGCATGGAGACTGTCCCGGAAGCTCTTGTCCGCGCTTTCTGGTGGTGCTCTCCGTTGTGTTACCTGTCTGTCTGGCTGCCGCTCGGAACAGAGCGCTCTCCTTCCTTACCTGCCCTTAAGTGTTCGGTGTAGCATGCTCGTCACAGTGTCTTGACCAAAGAAAATAATCTTGACAATTGTAATGATGTGAAATAAAGCCATGCTTTGTGTTCGATATGTGTTGCATGTTGTCTCCTTCCCAAACCAAAGCAGACGTGAGCACCTTGCACACACGTGGCTGTCGCTTCCCTGCGCCGCACATAGATGGGCCTGCTGCTTGCGGCACAATGTACGCAAGCTCGATGCGCAAACAATTGCGGAGCGTTGCATGGACGCGACGGGGTCCCGTTTCCGTTGCAGCTGAGCACAAGTCGGGCCAGCCGCGCGGCGGGGCCCCTGAGCCGCGTCGAGCCCATCCCGGTGTCCCCGGAGCCGAAATTCGACATCCTGGAGC
The DNA here is from genome assembly GCA_023969395.1 of Amblyomma maculatum. Lineage (NCBI taxonomy): Eukaryota > Metazoa > Arthropoda > Arachnida > Ixodida > Ixodidae > Amblyomma > Amblyomma maculatum. The sequence continues at coordinate 27,965 of JAJIZL010026315.1, forward strand.
CCAAGTACGATGTCCCGCTGTTCGGTAGCAGGCCTATCCGCGCGCCGTCGCCGCCGGCAGAGAGCCGGCCCTCGCTGTTCGAGCCACTGTCGGTACGCACCAGCTTCTGCCTCGAGACGGGCCAATTCCAGAGTCCGCGCTCCATCATTCGCACCAAGACCGCGAGCCCCGTGTGGAGCCCCAAGAAGAAGGCGGTGGTGATCGCTGAGAACCCGGCGACGGGGCAGCGCGTGTCGGCGCCCGTCTTCCTGCAGGTGGGTGCGGCACGCGATCGCGGGCACGTGTCAACGCTGGCGCTCGCCGCAGGGCCCGGAGGACGTGCTCGCGGCGCAGGGGCAGCCAGCGACGCTGCGCGCACTCGTCACGGGCTGCCCGGCGCCGCGGCTGCGCTGGTTCAAGGACGGCCAGCCCGTGCACGGGCCCGACCATGTCGTGGGCCAGCCTTCGGGACCGGCCCCGTGGACCGCCTGGCTCACCATTCCCGAGGCGTTTCCCGAGGACTCGGGCGTCTACGTGTGCACAGCGTCCAACCTGGTGGGCAACACGAGCGCCTGCTGCAGGCTCACCGTCTTCGGTCAGTTGCTGTCAAGGGCGGCCTATTCCGGGAGCGCCGCCAACGGGCGCGCCCCGCAGTCCAACGAAAAAAGGCTTTGACGGCCACGCGACCGGAAACGCGGACCACGGGCGCGATGACACGGCGGCCGGATGATGCGACTAATCGCCAATACCGTCGCAGTGACGCCGAAAATACGCCACTTAGTAAACACCGGTCGAAACCTTAGAAACGCCGGCCAGAAAGTGCGGCCTCCCCCAGAAATGCGCTTCCAAAAATGGCGGCGGCGTAAGCTTACACCGGCGCAAAAATAGGCGGGAAGGGGGCGCTTCTCCGCGTCATTTCCTGTCAGGGGCGCATGCGTCGGGGAACGGGAACGTGCCGCTAGCTAATTCGGGACCAGTGTCTGGAGATGCCTCTCCGGGCTTGACGCTCTCTAGACTCCGACTCGAAACGGTAAGTCCACATCGTGGACCTTCTTAAAGTCTCTCCGGGACCGGCTCGAGGCGACGTCAAACGTGCTGGCCTCGCCTCGCGCGCTGTCCACCGCGGACGTCCTCCTTTGCGCGGGTGCTCACCGTTCCTTCCACTGCTTGCCTTCCAGAAACCGGGATGGTCGTGCAGCCGCCCCACACGTAAGTCCCCATTTCTTCCTGCGCGTCGCTCGCCGTGCTTCGGCCCCAGGTCGCCCTCGTCCGCCTCCCGGGTGCGACCTGCGGCGCGAAAATCACTGCGAGACGGCGCGCGCGTCTCGAAATAGAACAGCCGCCCTGCACCAGCTGGGATTCCGGCGCTTTTCTGCACCTTACGAGGAATACCGCGGGAAAGTGCATCCCTTCATTGTGCACCTCTCAAAAACGGCTATATGGTCCAACCGTTTCCTTTACGTTCTATCTGCGGTAACGACAGCGGTCTCCCAGCCGGTGCAGCTTTGCGAAGTGGATAACCCAAGTGATGAGCGGCCGAGTAGCTCTTTTCTGGGTGCATATCTTGCATTTTCTCCGAAAAAAGCGTGTGTGCGTAGTTTGCTGGGAGCTCGCGGCTGCGGAGAATGCGCAATTATACTGGCTCATGCTTGATGGGGTGTCAGGAGAGTGGTCATGCCAGGGCTATTCTTTTCCGCTTTCGAATCGGTGCCAACGCTGCCGCGATGGTGCTGTTAGTTGCACCGTGCGACGGCTGTCCGACTGGCGCTTCTAAAAAAAGCGCCATTGCGCAGCTCCGCAGTACTCTAGCTGTTTTGGTCTGGGTGCGTCATTCCCCAACACCGTCTCCTGCTAGCTCAGCACTGACGACAGGTCTTCCAGAAGATCCGCCATCTTGTCATCCTAGCCACTGTTGACACAACCGATGGCAGCGTGTGGAGTGAAAAAGGTGTAAAGAAAATACAAATAACCAAGACGGACAGAACTAGGGCAGAATATCACTTTGAGATGGTGCTCGAACAATTTGTTTCTACAGTTCTGCAAAACATGCTGGTGGAAAACTTTTGTCCAGAAAATACTGCAGAAGTTAACGACTAAATTTTTATTGAAATTATGGTAATGAAGGTGTTGCGTCGTGCATTCCAAAGAGAAATTGACGTGTTACATGCGTCGGCAAGTGTAAGTGTTCTGCAAGAAGTGTCTGAAAGAACTCCATGCATACCGTTCCGTAACTGCCTTCACCAAAACCGCGGCTTGACTTTTTCGTGCGCATATCGTGTATTCCATTTTATTTGATGTGATATTTGGCGGCGAGGTGGACTGCGATTATTTCCTAAAGCTTTTTTTTTTTTTTTTTTCGTAATGCCTGTTCACCTAAACGGCCGACTGCGGTTTCCTTGTGCTCCCGACATTAACGAAGGAAATGACCCGATATCCGGATAGCCTTTCCAAATAAACAATTACACTGGGACGTTTGTAACATATACGACAAAAACATAGGTACTTCGCTGTCATATCCAGCGCCATAAGTCCTTCCGATATTTTGGAGACTGTTAAGCACGCTGACAGAAATGGTTTGTGCCGATTTAATGGTGGCGTGACTTTGATAGTTATTTTGTAGAAACCGTTGGTTTCATTCTTTCTTATAAACATACAATTAATTCATCTCTCAAGTGAATTTTTTTCACGCTTAGTGCCACCTGTGCGTCCGCACTGGCAGCCTTTTAGTATTACGCAATTCCAAGTCCCTTGTCGATTGTGCAGAGAATTACAGTAAAGAGACCAATGCAGAAAGAGGACACCTTCTACCATTCGACGCGAATTCATTCATTCAGTAGATCAGAAGTCTTTGCGATTGCACTCCTTCGCGTATAATTGAAAACTGTTTCATAGTTTCCACGCAATTCTCCGCGAAAAATTACTCGACAGTAATAACGAGACGAGTCAACGGCATGAGTGTATCTGGCTTATTGCCGAATCTGGTAGTCGCTGTTACTTCAATTAATTCTCACCCTTCGTGATAAAGCCTAGCATACGAGTGCCGTATTTGCAGATTTTTCCTCATCTCTCTCAGTTCAATTTAATTCATTTTCCTTGTAAGGGAAATAATAAATATTGCCAGTTGACAGGATTGTTGTCTTGGGATTGGAGACAGCATAATTGACCGCAAGATATGAAGCATTGGCAGAAACGAAAGCGAGCCGGCCTGTACAAGTGGGCGCTTTCAACAAATAACGCCTTCGTAAGCCATTATTCGCATACATAAGAAGACGCTCCAATCTGTATTACTCACACGCCCGTTATGCTAAACTGAGTACCAGGGACGCTACCTAACGATCTACCACCTGTCGGCGATTCTCTCGTGCGCGCTCACGCAAGTCACGGAGAGCATTTTTAGATTAGCACGTTGCTGAATTCGGCCTCGCTTGTTAACCAGACCACTTCTTTCTTTCTTTCTTTCTTTCTTTCTTTCTTTCTTTCTTTCTTTCTTTTTCTTTCCTCTCTCCTTCCTTCTTTCTTTCTTTCTTTCTTTCTTTCTTTCTCTTTTTCCTTCTGTTTTCCTTTCTTTCTCTCTTTTCTTCTGTCTTTCTTTCTTTCTTTCTTTCTCTCTTTTCTTCTTCCTTTCTTTCTTTCTTTCTCTCTTTCCTTCTTTTTTCTTTCTTTCTCTCTCTCCTTCTTTCTTTCTTTCTTTCTTACTTGCTAGCGTATTTCGCGATGACTTACGGCCAAGACTTCTTCACAGATGTGTAAACCAGGAACGCACTTAAGAGAATGCAGACTTCTTTATACATAAACATGTTGCATTTGAGCTAATGAAAATAAGTTTTATGTTGAGTTTCTTGTTCAAGAAACTGCATAAAAAAAAAAATCCACGGCTTCCCTGAATAGTTCTCTGGTTCGTTTCTCGAGCGAGACTTTCTAAGCAGGTTTTAGTTACACGACTATAGACGTTTTTAGCGCAAGAGACTAAAAACTTCGTTTTATGCAGTAGCGTAATACTATACAAGCTACCTTACACACCCTGACTTCGAATAAACACGTATATTTTGTAATTGCGTGCTAAAATTTGTGTTCATAACGAAGTTGCCAGTCACAGCTACTTCTTGAATCAATATGAATGGCAATATCTGATCGACTTTTGTGACTTGTAACTTGAGTTAAGAGATAGGCCGCATTTCAGTTCAGCCTACAAAGCTTACGAACAACCAAGGAGAGTAATCATGCACTGTCCACTGCAAGCGGACGATTTTGTGCAAATGTCTTCCAATTAGAATTGCAGACGCGCAGTGAGAAAGCCACAATTTCGGCAGCATGATGACGTTTTACTGCAGCTTCTTTACGGATAAAATCAGCTGTCTGATTTTTTTTTTTTTTTTTTGCGTGGGAGAATTAGGATGGTGTGACCGTATACTGATATTCTTATGACCCACCACAAATGGTGAAAGCGTTGCTTGGGCGTGGGATTGACACGCATTGGCTCGTCTCCAATGTCGTGCACCGTATAGGCTGGCGTTGTATACCCTCGCTTCGTAGTCTGAACACGGGAACCAACAGCACTAACAGCACCGCCAAGAAAAGTTTCAACGACGTTGAACACCCCTCGCCGCTGAGGCTTATCTGACACAGGACAAAAAAAAAAAAGAAAAAAAAAAGCTGTCGCACGCTAAAGCATGGCCGTCGGGAGAATGAGGATGGAAGTAGCTGGGCAAATAGCCATACGTTTCGCAAAAAATAAAAGCAAGGAAAAAAATTCGAGTCTGAAACTTGGCGCCAGCATGGCATTTTGATACAGCGACATTGAGAAAGCACGGAAGAAATGCCACAGGAGCTCTCATCAAGGAAGAGATGATGAAATAAATAAGTTGAAATTAGCGTTACTTCCCGGTAGGCGCATTGCAGCAGAACGCACCTGACAGGGTACAATGTTGGACCACTTTCAGGGATTTAACTGTGTGAACGCTGGCGCACGCCAGGAGAATGTGGAAATCAACATAGTGATCCGCTTGGCAGAGCGCTACTCACGGAGGAACCATCATCCGTCCGCATGTCAAGAGTATTATACTCCGGGGAACGTGGACGCATCGGCGGATAAGCGGGGTTCCATACGCCGAAGAGTCCACGACGTTAACTTGCCGTAGCAGCATGCGGCCTCTACTACTGTACACGTAAAGCCTGTCACTGGAAGTCATATGCGCGCAACAATCCCCCCCCCCCCCTCCCCCCCACCTCCCCTCTTTTTTTTTTTTTAACAGCAAGCCTCATAA
>JAJIZL010026315.1:51543-75184 GCA_023969395.1 Amblyomma maculatum
AACGGCCGTCCGTTGGCTACCATTTGTCATTTTTATTTTCTGCTCTGACTTTGATTTTGTTATTCAGTTGTTTGCACTTCTCATTGCAAATTTGCTACGAATAGTCTTCATGACTGCATATTGGTTATCTGTCCGAAGAATTGAGAATGCGCTGCTGTGGTGGCTGTTCCGATGAACATCTTGAATATTTGCGTCTATCTTCAATTCCGAAGCTTCCTTTATTTTGTCTCTCCACTGATTTACTGCCAACTGATAGATTCTCTCAAGAGTGCAAGAGTTGGCTGCTTTCATTGCAATAAGTCAACCAGATCTTGCGCACCAAACGTGCCGTCTACATTGGCTCGTTTATCATCATTTGCGCACAAAATATGCAGACTAAAGTGTTGCGCGTTGCCTTAACAACAGGTTCCACAACGGCCGTCCGTTGGCTACCGGCCATCGCTTCAAGACATACTTCGACTTCGGATACGTCGCTTTGGACATTCTGTACACATTCCCTGAGGACACCGGTACTTTTGAAGTCCGTGCCACCAACAAGCTTGGAACGGATGTACTGACCAAGCAAATTACAGTCCAAGGTACGCTGACACTCCCTACTATGAATTCAACCGATTTAGTTGCCTTCTACTGTATCGTCCTGTCGTGTAATTCCGAGGTGTTTTTTAATGTCGATTTTCTGTTATTTTATTCATCTCTCGCAGCGAAAGCCCCTGTTGACACAAGCGCTATTCACGAAGTAGGCCTTGAGAAAATTGAGTATCTTGAGGGCTCAGGGGTCGATCACAGCAGCTATTTCCACATCGATGAAGTCACAAGGACTAAACCATACTTCAAGGTGTGCATTAGCATAACGGTTTCTGAGCAGAGTAATTGCATGGACACGGATATTCACCGAACATGTGCTAATGTTTGTTGTTCAGGTTCCCCTTAAAGACCACAAGGGACCATTAAAAGAGGGCGATACCATTGTATTAGAGTGCGCCATCGAGCCTGTTCAGGACTCTACCATGAAGGTGGAGTGGTTCTTCAATGGTCGCCCGCTGCCTACAGGTATGAAACAGCACTTGCAGTTGTCTATGCTTTTGCTCAAAAACTACTTTTGAATACAAGAAAGGCCGTGACAGAGTCTACCATTAATAATACACTTTCATTCTGCACAGGTCATCGCTTCATTACCAAGTATGACTTTGGACGAGCATTCCTTCAAATCTTGAACCTGGTACCCGAAGATACCGGGCAGTATACTCTGCGAGCGACCAATCATCTTGGGTCGGCACATTCAACGTCTTGCATCAAGGTTATTGGTAAGATTATCGTCCAATTGCTCTTACTCAGAATGGTTAGGCTCAAAGCAATATCAATCAAAAGGCGGGCATAGTTGGTTAAGTCTGAACAAAAGCGTGCTCACCTAATGTTTAAGCGGGCCTAACTTGTTGTGGTCCAGAAACATATGATGCAGCCTCGCTTTTTAACACGGTACCGTTGTACCATCTGTAAAGGCCACATCAATAAGCCTAAAGAGCGGAAATAACCGCGTTAATTTGCACGGATGAGTGAGATATGAACAATTGATGACCTGTCTGATCACGTATATGCTAAAGTGAGCCGAAAGAAGCCCTCACAACTGTTGTTTTGATTTGGCAGGCAAGTCCGGCGTGATCACCGAGTCGCAGTACCCCGAAGGCTGGGAGAAGATCCAGCACCTGGAGGACCACTCGCGTTACGCCCGCCAAGAGCACGTGGAAAGCGTTATCACCCAGAAGCCCACCTTCAGCCGGCCGCTGCACAACGTGGAGACCGTCGAGGGCGCCAACGTGCACCTCGAGTGCCGGTTGCAGCCCGTCGGAGACGCCACCATGCGGGTCGAGTGGTTCCGGAATAGCGTGCCCATCAAAGTCGGTTCGTCACCTTTTCAGTGTCGGCCGCGCAAACATGCTGGCAGGTGTTCGCGTGAGGATGATGAAACTCTTGTTTCGCAGGCCATCGATTCAGGCCTGCGCACGAGTTTGACTACGTCGCCTTGGACATCCTCAGCTTCTACCCCGAGGACTCGGGCATCTACACGTGCAAGGCCACCAGCTCTCTCGGCGAAAGCACAACATCCTGCAACGTAAACTGCTTTGGTGAGCGTGCTCCCCTCGGAGACATTTCTCACAAGCGGCTCAGACAACCGCTGCTTCGTGAAATATAAGGACATAAGATGCACCAGTAATGTAAGAACTGTATTAACATCATAAGGGATGGTATCAGAATGGCAGGTGAGGAATACGCCGGGGGTAATAATGGATATCTGTTACCTATAACTCGAGAGCATTATGTAAACGTAGATAAAACTGCATGCTACTGTCCTGTCTTTCCGTTTCAGCCAAGTCACAGCTCATTTTGGAGTCCCAGCATCCTGAGGGTCTCCAAAAAATACAGCAGCTGGAAGACCAGTCTCGCTACCGCCGCGAGCTCATTGAAGAGACGACCGTAAAAACCAAGCCCACTTTCACATCTAACATGTCGGCCCTGAGCCTCCGCGAAGGACAGAACGCTCATTTGGAGTGCCGACTCGAGCCCGTCAACGACGCTGACCTCAGGGTTGAATGGTTCCGCAACGGAGTCTCCCTGCCCATCGGTGAGCTGCCATCGTATTCACAGATATGCTCAGTGACGCTAAGAAAGAAAATGTGCGTATGTTACAGGCCATCGATACCGGCCTTTCCATGACTTTGGCTACGTCGCACTGAACATCCTGTCCCTTGTTCCTGAGGACTCGGGAACCTACACCGTGCGTGCCACCAATTCCCTTGGCAAGGCCGAGCTGTCCACGACAATTAACGTCGAAGGTTAGTCCTGTTAAGTGTACAAAGTGCTGTACGATTATTGCTGGCACACTTCGAAGAAGTAGCAGAGACGCGAGTAACGCGCATTTATTTGACGCAGGAAAGTCCTCCATTGACACTGACACTCAACATCCCGAAGGGCTGCAGAAAATCCAAGCCCTCGAAAGCCACCAGTACGTATACTCTGCTATGCGTGCATTTTGTTTCCAAAGGAACGCCGAGAACAAACACCGCTGGACTTGTATCGATCGAGTACCTCTCACCAAAAATGGAGTCAACTAAGCAGCCGTCGCCATTTCACCGGCGGATTTCTCAATTGAAATGCATGCTTCGACACAGTTTATTTCGACGCGGGCCCCAGAGGCCGCCATTCACTTCGAAGCGGTAGGAAAGGACGTCACGCGTTGAATTGACTGGGGTGAAGATTTCAAGCCCAATTTTCTCGGCGACAAATACGTTTTTTACAGCAAGAGAAACAGCCAGACAGAAGCAGAAAAACAAACTTTTACAGATAATTAAGATTGCATGGAGCTGTACTGAGTGTCCCTTTAATTTATCTATGCTAAATATCTGGAGCTGGACATCACGTGGGGGTAGGAGGAGATTTTAAAAAAAAATATATAGCAGCAACGATGCCGCAAGCACTAACAAGGTGCAGTACGAAAAATAGAGTTAAACGTAAAAAAAAAAAATGGAAGATAATACTCAGAAGCTGAGCAAGCATGCCGGTACAATAGCGAACTACCGTATCGATCAACGTAGCATAATTGGAAATACCTGAAACTAAACGCAAAAACATACAGGCGAAATTGTAACGAATTTCATAACTCGTACAGGTACAAGAACCATGACACGTTTTCTCTGTTCAAAAGTGATAAGCAAAGCTGCCGAAAAGACGATGATTCGGGATGGCTGACGGTGCTTGGTGGCACTGTGCTTATATTCATTTGTTGCCAATACCAGCGATAATTTCCGATATTTTATCGTGCGAGCGTACGTCTGGCGGAATGTATGTGCATGTAAAGGCAGAAAGCTGAGCGCTCGTCCTGTTTTCTCCTATGTCTGTGTTGGCGTTATATGCGCTAGTCTTTTTATTAAGTATGTGCACCATCCGGGCAAGCTGGGTAATGAGGCGCAAAGAAGATATTCCGGAAAAATGGCTGGCCGTTACGGAATAAGTCTATAACGTATGAAAGAATGACAACCGGGAAAATTTTCTACCTATGGGAAAAGGTTTAAGCTTAGTCTTTACTTCAGTGCTGATACGCTTTGCTTACGAGGATGATGACAGTATGAATCTGGTTGCTTTATATAGCAAGGTTTTTATAATAAAAGCTGCCATACAACATTGGAGACGACCTGATAGGCATGGTGTAAGCGCTGTGCCTTGTTTCAGAGTTTGCGAGATGCAAACGTCTTTCAGAAGACCAATTTTTAAATGCTGTCTAGGTATACATCCAATGTAGTATCCCAAGGTATAGGTTATAACAAAAAATACTCCCGTATATTAGATGCATGACACATTAAATTTTGTTATTATTTATTCTCTAGCTATTTTGCAATGCTTCTGCTACAGGAAAGAGCATGTCTAGTTTTTGCACGTTGATATCTATTTGCATGTAGAACACCCTTCCGTTAGTTATGCTAAGTAGGACTGAAGTGGTGAACATCCGTCGGGATAGCTATTTGCTTGTAAATCACGTAGTCACTTGAAAAATGCGAATAGGTGAAGTGATGTTGAAGGCTGTCATTAGAATAAATTTAAAAAATAGCCCTAACACTCAACTCTGCTGAACACTCGATATTGTACGATGGGTTTCGAAATGTAGTCACAATTAACTGACTGATAGCGGTCGGCTAGAAACTGCTCGATCCGCATAGTTGTTTTATCATCTGGCTCAAGATATTACAGGCCATTTTAGCAGTCGTTTTTGAACAAGACGAACGAAATCCAGAACTAGAGCAGTATCCCTAGGCCCACTCTGGAGAGAACAAAAAAGAAAAATACTGCGGCTGTTCTTTCTTTTCGACTATGCAGCTATGAGAGGGATACCGGGGACCTGGACCAGTCAGTTACGACAGCGCCCGTGTTTACGTCCGCTCCTAAGTCCATTGTGGTTCAGGAGGGACAGAAGGCGCACCTTGAGTGCCGCCTTATTCCTGTGGGAGACACCAAGCTGAAGGTCGAGTGGTTCAAGAACGGCCAGCCGGTTCCAGCAGGATCTCGTTTCGTCGAGATGTGCAACTTCGGTTTCGTCTCTCTGGACATCCTCAACACCTACGCTGAAGATTCTGGTACCTACACCTGCAAAGCCACGAACCAGCTGGGAGAAGCTGTCGTGTCTGCTCAGCTCAAGTGCCACGGTGAGTGTATGGCAATGGTGTATGGTTAGTGGCACTTCGCACTTGTTTTCTTCAACTAACCGTACTCAACGCTATTTTCGCAGCCGAAAAGTCGTTGATACTGGATACGCAAAACCAGGAAGCGTACGAAAAAATCCAGCAACTCGAGGACTACGGGCGCCAGGTAAAGCCCGCTTACGTCGTGGAAGAGATCACCACCCAAGCACCTGTGTTTACTCAAGCTATGAAGAATCTAAGCCTCAACGAAAACCAGAGTGCTCACTTTGAGTGCAAGCTCATACCAGTGGGCGACCACAACCTCAAGGTGGAGTGGTTCCACAATGGACTCCCCATACAGAAAGGTACTTCCTTCATCTGCCAGAAATAGATGTGTGGCTCTAAATTTGAAAATTCGTTTTCAGCCAACCGGGTCAACACCATTCATGACTTCGGGTTCGTCGCTCTTGATTTGAGCTACGTCAAGGCACAGGACTCGGGCACGTACACCTGTAAGGCAACCAACTCTCTTGGATCTGCCGTTTGTTCTGCCACCCTCAATGTCCAAGGTAATTATCTTCCAAGGTACCCTTGTCATTCTAAATGCACATTATATGTATGCATGCGCACCTATACTGAAGGCACTGAGCGGGTACTACGTAATTATCACGTAGTAAAATGCTTTACTCGGTGAAGTTTCTTTTGCCAGTTGTCTAGGACTTATTACCCAGGGACGCATACCGTCCTGTAGATGGTAGTAGCTCCCTGCTACGTGGTCAGCCTTTCTCGCCGTGAAAAAATGTTTCTATGGGGCATAAAGCAGAAAAACAAATTTTCAGATTCAAAGTCGCTGGTGTTCGACACTCAACATCCCGAGGGACTTCAAAAGATTCAACAGCTAGAGGAACTTGGACGCTACAAGCCAGAAGTGACGCAGGAAGCCCCATGCCCGGGCCCACCGATGTTCGTCACTCAGCTGCAGGGCCCGAGCCGTCTCACAGAAGGCGAAAGTGCACACCTGGAATGCCGCATTGCGCCCTACCCCGATAGCACTATGAAGGTGCAGTGGTTCCACAACGGCGTCGAGTTGCAGTCTGGTGCGTGTGCTGTTTCTGGGAGCGCCCATACCTGCCCTTGTAGAACTCTAGACTAATGTCACCCTCTCCCTAACTTGCAGGTCACCGTTTCCGAACGATGCACGACTTCGGCTTCTGCGCCTTGGATATTCTGTCAGCGATTGCTGAGCACTCCGGCGAGTACGTGGTCCAAGCCACCAATGAGCTTGGCACCGCGAGGTCCACGGCACGCATTCTTGTTGACGGTGAGTAATATCGAGCTGAATTCAGTTTCTGGCGGTACAATTTCTTAATGCCTTTTTGCAGCCAAGGGTGGCGTCATCCTCGAAAGCCAGCAGCCAGATGCGCTTCCGAAGATCAAGCAGCTCGAGGAGTCGTGTGGCTTCATCCGACCAACGCAGGAAGAAGTGGTCATCAAGGATAAACCGAACTTCGTGCGGGGTCTTTACAATCTGGAAACTCTGCACGAAGGACAAAGCGCTCACCTTGAGGCGACGTTGACACCAATCAACGACTCTAACATGAAGATTCAGTGGTTCCACAACGGCGTGGAAATTCCGCTCGGTAAGTAAAAGAGCAAATGTAACAAACCTACATGCTGCGCTTATTGAAACGAGAGGCTTAAATCACAAATTTCTTCTTCTTTCGCACAGGCCACAGGTTCAAGACGGTGTCTGACTTTGGCTACGTGGCCCTCAACATCCTCTACGCGTACCCGGAAGATTCTGGCACATACATGTGCAAGGCAACTAATCAGCTTGGTGAAGCCGTTACCACCTGTTCAGTCAATGTTCTTGGTGAGTTACTGAAAAAGCTATCTCTCAGAAGCGGGTGCTAACGTGAGTTTGTTATCATAAAACAGGAAAGTCTGCCATTGTTACCGACACCTATCACGAAAAGGGCCTGGAGAAGATCAGACAGTTGGAAGAGTACCAGCCGCCGGAGAAGCCCGAACAGGTGGTCCAGCTGCAAAGGCCCGTATTCACGGTGCCTTTGAACTCGCTGGATGGTCTCGTGGAAGGACAGAGCGCTCACATGGAGTGCAGGCTCGAGCCCATCAATGACGCTAATCTCAAAGTTCAGTGGTACGTCAACGGTGTCGAAATCAGGCCAGGTGAGCCTCTTCAGCTTTAAATAGCAGTCCTACTCTGAGTTCGGACGTAAGCCGACTCCGGCGGCATATGCATTGGCGCTGAATATTTTTTACTTACAGGGCATCGGTTCAGGACGACACACGACTTTGGATACGTTGCACTGGACATAATGTATGTGTATGCCGAAGACAGCGGAACCTACATGTGCAAAGCAACCAACTCCCTCGGCGAAGCGGTTACAACATGCAACCTGCGCGCCCTGCGTAAGTTAAAGTTTCAGTCGAACTGATTAAGGTCACACGTCTCTCTACATTCTACCGTTCTAAAATAATACTTCCCGGTTGAGAGGGTACAAAAATATCTAAGACTGTTCATAAAACGGATATCTGGTGCAGGGCTTCTCTTATAAATCGGTTCTAACTTAGAGCGAATTTTCACGCGCCTTTATATCTTGCAAAGTACGACAGAAAGAAAGGTGTTACTAACTTGTGCCCGATATCAATACCCGATATTTTTTATCCTTACAGCCAAGCAAAAGATATTTTATGATACGCATCATCCGGAAGGTCTTGAGAAAATCCGTGAGCTGGAAGCGCAAGTGAAGTACCAGACTGCCGAAATTCAAGAGAAGCCCATCTCAAAGCCTGTGTTCATCACTGAACTTAGGGGAACGCAGGAGATTTCGGAGGGTGAAAGCGCCCACTTGGAATGCCGCGTAAGTTTGTGTGTCCCGAGAACGTGTGTTCGTGAGCAGCTGTACTTACGTATACGTTCGGAAATTTATGAACATATTTTAACCTACTTCAGGTGGAACCAGCCCACGACGCCAAGTTGAAGATTGATATCCTTCACAACGGAAGGCCGCTAACAGCTGGTAATGAATGTTTTGGTCACGGCTAAGGTAGCGTTGATAAAAAGTCGCAATTTTTTAACTGTTAATTTTTTTCGCAGCGACCCGCGTTCACATCACCAGTGACTTCGGCTACGTGGCGATCGACGCGACAAGCGCCATCCCGGAGGATTCCGGCACTTACACGGTGCGCGCCACTAACGACCTGGGAACTGCCGAGACAACGGCGACGCTGCGGGTCCTGCCAAAATCTAGCATCATCTCTGACACCCAGCACCCGGAAGGTGAGGTTTTCTTTATCCAACAAAGTCTGATTGCATAGATCAATCATTCTAACCACCTTGTTTTCGCTATGCTCGTTTTGCAGGGCTAGCCAAGATCAGGGAAATGGAAGACGAGTCTCGTTTCAAGACTGAAGCCATCCAAGAGCCAGTTACCTTCCAGAGGCCCGTGTTCACGGTTCCTCTGCAGAACCTGGAGAACCTTGTAGAAGACCAGAGAAACGTTCATCTGGAGTGCAGGCTGATTCCAGTCGGAGATCCTACCCTCAATGTCCAGTGGTTCTTCAACGACACACCACTGATGGAAGGTTGGTCTACCATTTTGTTGCACTTCCGTTTGACGTTGCCTTCTCATTGAATTTACCAACTAAGCACAGCCGCATATTGCGATTTCTTCTCGAAGCAACATCGTCCCTAACATGGCGTGCTGGGTCCGACTTTGTGTTCCGCTATTTCTCACATCTATGCGTTTCTTTAATACAGGAACCAGGTTCCATCCAGTTCACGACTTCGGCTACGTTGCGCTCGACATGGACTATGTACGCCCGGAGGACACCGGCGTCTACACGTGCAAGGCTACTAATTCCCTGGGGCAGGCAGTGACCACCTGCATGCTCAAGATTAAACGTAAGTTGCTGGTTTTTGCAACAATTTCGTGCTATTATATTTTGGTTGTCTTTACTCAATACTTGTTGAGAATTTGAGTCGAAATCTCATGTTGTGTGTCCCTGCACCTATTTTAGCCAAGGCGTCCATTCTTCTGGACACCCTGCAACCTCAAGGCTACGAGAAGATCCGTGAGCTGGAAGACTTGAAGGGCCAGAAGCCGCCGGAGAAGCCAGATGCAGTGTATGAAAAGCCTGTGTTCACCAGCCACTTGGTTGGTCCTGGTGAGATAAACGAGGGACAGCCTGCACGACTGGAGTGCCGCTGTGTCCCTGTTGGAGATCCTGACCTCAAGTTCTTCTGGTACGTCAACGGCATCGAGCTTCCCAAAGGTGCGTGCTTCTTTTTTTTTTTTTTTTTTTTTTTTTGTCAGTCAAAATGTTCACCCTGACTGTACTGACCGTACTACTTAAGGGGATTTGTTATATTGACCCACCGCGATGGTGCAGTGGTTGGAGCGCTCGAAAGCTGGGCCCGAGGATGCGGGATCGAACCTCAGCTGCGGCGGCCTCTTTTCGGTAGAGGCGAAAAATAAGGCGCCCGTGTGCAGTGCGACGTCAGTGCACGTTAAAGAACCCCAGGTGGTCGAAATTTTCGACCACCTGGGGTTTTCGAAATTATAGCCTGAGTTTCTTTGGGACGTTAACCGTCATAAACTAAACCAAACTTATTTGTGATACTGCTGCTTTTTTCATACCATGCTGTAAGAATATTTAGTGCACACTCTCGTTGCCCGGCATGGTTGAAGGCGCGCACCGATAACGTCGCGCTCTAGTACATGCACCGACCACATAATGCACACAGATAAGCTGTGTTTATCTAAGGTTTGTGCAGCCATATAGTGTTTCGCAATGAGCGAATTTCTCGGCTTCAGCATGGGCACCGTGCATGAACACTTTCTGCTAAGAACCATTTTTTTTTTTGTGTCGCATTTTGGTGATAGCTGTATAAGCTTGAGTGATTGTGCAGGCCTAGCCAATGGATGGTCGTCAACGTGTCGCGCCTAGCGACTGTAATGTGTTGTTGCGTAACGCCTGCAAAGTCCAGCCGCGTCTAAAGGCCTAATTATGGGCAAGAAGTATTGAATTGCAATTCGCTACCAGACTTGCACGGATCGAGCGCTGCGTTTTAAACCTCAGTCAGAGCATGTTCGTCTGAAACTACGGCACCGGCAAAATGCCGGAGTATAGATAGAATATTGCAACCGAGCGACTTTGCCCCGCAACGCCTACAGTACGGGGGCAACATCTCCGTATAGTTTGATGGGTCCCTTTTCATGGCGTCATCAAGAAAATATTTTGTTGCGTTATGTTCTATAGCGCAGATAGAAAACAAGGGACAGACACAATAGCATGTCTCTCTCCCTTGTGTTCTAGTTGCGCTATGGAACATAACGCGTACCCACTAGCCCTCACCCTCACCCTATATTTTCGCGCCGTCGGCCGGCTATCAGCGCCTGAATAGTTCTTACTCCATGGCACGAACGCTATTTACACTCAGAATAATCGTGCGAAGACAGTGTAGATAGGTCTAAACAAACGGCTGTACTGAGTAAACGAAAGCTAAGTGTGAACACAAATGTCAAGTAAATAAACCTGGGCTATTTTACCCAAGCCCCCGAAAGATCGTCGCTCAAATTTGTTGGCGCACGTTCTTGTCCGAAATTATATGCTCCCGTAGACATCGGTTCGGAGGAATCAAGCGATTCGTTCTGATTTTCAGGTTCGAGGCTTATCCCCAACAACGACTTTGGATTTGTGACCCTAGACATCGTGTCGGGAATCGCTGAAGACTCCGGAGTCTACATGTGCAAAGCGGTTAATAAGGCAGGAGAAGCCGTCACTTCAACTTCCCTCCGAGTGAAAGGTGGGTAGAAATTCTACAGAATGCACAATTCTGTGTATTGTCATAAAAAATATATATATATATATATATATAATAGAGAGAGAAGCGTGTGGGCATAGTGTGGACCTTAATTTTGCGAACGTGGCAAAATATACGATGCGTTAAAAGTGAAATTAATATCGCGGAATAATAGTGTTTTACGATACGCCAAGTAATGTAGAGAGAACATCTATTTCATATATTTCATTGCTTATGTAACCTAACGTAACGCGAGAGGGAAAGAAACTAGCGCTGAAAACTTCGCACCAACTTATGTGTTCATTCGGAGCCAGGAATAGTGCAGTTTCCAGGACCTTTATTATCGTAAGTTTACCTAGACCTTTGTTTGGACAAACAAACGCACATTTTGTTACATAGTCGTTAACCATGTTATCAAATACGCAATGACAGCTTAATGCGGACCTTTCCGATAAATACTGAAGATTTGTTTAGTTCGCTGCTGTGTAATGACTCAATTTGGGTGTTATGGCGAAGTAAATTCACTGGTATGTAGCCGACTGTTCGCGCGTCACAGGAGCTGGTCACGAGATAATTGTTTCCTTGGCGCAGGCCGAGCCGGTGTGCTCCTTGACTCCCACCACCCCGAGGCGTACAGGCAGACACAGAAGTTTGAGTACGACTCGAGCCGCATACCTGAGAAGTGGTCTGACGAGAAGCCAAAGGTTGCTCCAGTGTTTGTGCAGCACTTGAACAACATAGAAGGCGCTGTTGAAGGCCATTACCTACGCATCGAAGGTCGCATTGAACCGACCAACGATGACAAGCTTAAAGTGAAATGGTTCAAGAATGGCAAGCCTTTGGTCATGGGTACTCGTGTCAAGCCTACGGATGATTTCGGCTTGGTTTCCTTGGACATATCCAGCGCTAGACCGGACGATTCTGGCATTTACACTTGCAAGGCCACCAACGATGTCGGCGAAGCTATCTCGACGTGCACGATCAAGGTTGAAGGCCGTGAGAATATCATCCTGGCTTCCCAGCATCCCGACTCGTTGCCCAAGATTCGCCAGCTGGAGGAGTACGTGCCGCCTGAGAAGTACGTGCCGGAGCCAGACTACGAGGGTCCAGTGTTCATCACGCACCTCAACAACCTAGAAATCCGTGAGGGTGCGACTGCGCACTTCGAGTGCCGCGTGGAGCCATCCAAGGACCCCACGCTCAAGGTGGAATTTCTCAAAAACAACAAGCCAGTGCCTGCCGGTAAGCTCATCTACTTACGCTTTTTTCATGAACAAGCGTAATTATGCCCCCATCAAAATATCCATAGCGCGATTTGCATAACTACAGTGCTGTTATATGCGTCACGTTAGCACGTTAGGTTCAACGTCAAACTATTGTTTGATTTAAAAAAAAATTCACTAGCGGCGGAGTATACAATAGTAATTCTCATTTATAAATCTGAACAACCAAAACGTACAAAACTTCTGTAAAGGTATGACTGAGACGATTGTTTTTATTTCTTCATTTATGAGACGATAAGCAGCTCTTCTGACGAATGGAACATAGCAACATAAAATATATCGTTCGTGTAGCAAAACAAAAAAAATAGAGCTCCTTGCAACAAAAAAAAAAAACTGAGAATAATAGCGAACCTTCTAGAAGCACGAAATGCCGCCGTGTGAGGTGTTTTGTACACGCAGCCGCAGCAAAGTTGATATCCCTTTCTACCGCATTCAGGTTCCAAGTACAACTTCAACAACGACTTTGGCTTCGTCACAATGGACGTCAGCAACGCATTCCCGGAGGACGCCGGCATCTACACATGCCGAGCCCGCAACGCGAAGGGTGAAGCAGTTACCACCGGATCTCTCAAAGTCCAAGGTACATCTTTGTCTGACGAAGTTCAAAACCCACTCCGCTCCCTTACGTTTTAATGTCTTAATTTTGTCAAAAGAAAAAGGGAACTAAATCAAAAATTCTTTCAGGAAAAAGCGGCGTGCTGTCCGATACTCTTCATCCAATGGGCGCACAGGGACTGTCCAAGGTCCAGGAACTGGAGACTTCCTACTTAACCAGATACCAGGTACTCTTTGTTCACCAAATTTCAGAACCTGCGAAGGAATGATCGCTTCCAAGCACAATTTTTACATACAACTTCGAAGCAATGACCAGACCCAGACGGCAGATTCGATAACACAGCATCAGATGCTAAAAAATCGCATGCCCATTGCAGGCTCCCGTCGAAGAGGCTGAGAAGGTGTTCCCGCGCCCGGTGTTCGTGGTGCCGCTTGAGCCAAACTTCTCCATCCAAGAAGGTAGCCCTGTCACCCTCGAGTGCAAGGTTGAACCAGCGAGCGACCCGAAGCTCAAGGTCGAATGGTTCCTGAACGGGAAACCACTTGCGCCAGGTAGGGCTCATTTTTCCTAGTTTGTCGCTTGCACGGTACTTTAAATGTAGCAGCTTGATTTGTCTCAGGAGACACATAAGCACAAAAAAAGGCACATGGACGTAGAAGAGAAACGGGATGAGCGGTAGTCATGTTCCTTTTCTACGTCCGTGTGCCGTTCTTGCGCTCCCGTGTCTTTCTAACCATGCACCAACACGTCCAGCTGCAAATACTTCTCACTTGGTCTGTCCCATAGTCGAACCGCTAAGTTCGAACCTTAAGTTCGAACTTAGATACAAAAGTGCTGCGCGCCTAGGCGTTGAAATAGTGCGTTGCATTTTTGCAGTCATGAAAGTGTCAGGTGTGGCAATAATCTGGGTTTTGTTTGAGGTTGTTAAAATGACACTACGATTGGCTTCACACCCTGCACTTGAGTGACACAGTGAAGCCAGCTTTGACGAGCAAAAAATATGAACGTAGTGCAGATGTGTGTTCATATTTCACAACCAGCAGTCGCACGTCGGTTGATAATCTTAGTTTTGGTATTCATACAAAAATGTTATTCAGAGAGTATTCAATGATACGAGAGAAGTTCATCAATTAAGTGTCGGGTTCGAAAGCATCGCTAACAATGTTTTCAGTGTTAGTGATGCTTGGCAAGCCTGGGGGTGAAACTCTGTTGCCTAGATTTCTTGAAACAGCCGTGAAACATCTGCCATGAAGTGACCACTAAGGCTGCTTGTCTAATTTTTCAGGGTCAAGGTACACCGTGACCCACGACTTCGGCTTCGTTGTGCTGGCCATGACCGACTTCTGGGGACGAGACGCCGGCGTTTACACCTGCCGTGCAAGCAACGCCGCAGGCGAAGCCTTTACCACGACCACGATCACGTGCCTGAGTAAGTATCAGCATCGAAATGTGCCGCAGCACTTTATTGCGTTCTTCTTACCTTAACTGAGTGCGGGTAATCTATTAGCCCATCTTTTTCGTGCCAGAAACTGAGCTGGACACACCGAAAATAACTACAAACGGCAAGTAAGCTTTTAAGAGGATTGAGCAGGACAAAGAACTACACAAGAAACCTATAAATATATGGAATGAAAATGCACGATGATAAAATCTGTCTGAAACAGACGAGGCCTCTCCGTCAGTCGCTTGTTTGTTCTGTAATTTTCCGCGTCCTGATCCTGGCGAGGCGCCTCTCAAGTAGGCTCCTCAGACGCCAGTTCTCACCTGCACTGTCTCGCTGCAGCCCGCAAGGGTGTACAGGAGGACACGCTGCACCCGGAGGGCCGCAAGGGTCTCGAGTCCATCCAGCACTTGGAGGAGTCGCTGACGCGCGTGCCCGAAGTTATCCAGGAGGAAGCCGCTGGGCAGCCGCCCGTCTTCACATCGCAATTCGTCAACCTGAAGGACCTGAACGAGGGCGAGATCGCTCACTTCGAGGCCACGCTTACGCCAGTCGGCGACCAGACCATGCAGGTCGAATGGTTCTTCCGCGGCAAGCCCCTCAAAGCAGGTGCCCGCTGGTCCTTGAAATGATTTCATTTCCTTCCTCGAGAGTTGAGAGGCAGACGCATGACGAATGCTGTGTCACAGGGCACCGCATCCGGACGGTCCACGCGTTCGGCATGGTGGTGCTCGAGATCTTGGGGACAGTGCTGGAGGACTCTGGCCGCTACACCTGCCGCGCCACCAACAAGTGGGGAAAGGCCGAGGTCACCGTCGACCTCGAATGTACCGACAAGACCAAGGGACAGCGGCCGCAGTTCACCACGCAGCTGCAGAACCTCATAGACCTCAAGGTTCGTCGTTTAGTAGCCGAGAAATGTCAGAGATGATATCGCTTCAGTCTCCCACTGAGATAGGGTAGCAAGATGAGTGGGTACAAAATGGTACATGGTTCTTTACAGCAAAAAGGCGGGATCTCTATAGCGGGAGTTTTTCTTAGTAGACGTCCTAGGAAATAGTAGCTGGCCTTTTTTAGCTAATTCCTAACCGCTGCACGATCATGTTCAAGATACCAGACAACTTCTAACACCGTCTGCTGTAACATGTATTCTCGCAGGAAGGAAACAGCGCTCACTTGGAATGCCACCTGGTGCCTGTTGGCGACCCAGATATGAAGGTCGAGTGGTACAAAAACTCGCAGCCACTTCGCGACAGTAAGTATACGAAATTTTCGTGCTGAAAAAGCGAGCCTAGGTGATTCTTTTTGTGACCTTAAGAACAGGGGAGTAGGTTGCGGTTAATGTGGTTAACAGGAACGTTGCGCCTTTAACAATGAGGTGACATAAAAAGTTTCAGAGGCTGCAGTCAGCACATCATATTGTTGGCCGCTGCTACAAGTTGTACGAAAATTGTCTTTCAGGTGCCCAATACACGCTCACTCGTCTTCACTGCCTTACGCAGTCTAAACGCATAAAGCGCAGTAACGTTGTTCTTGCTGCTGTCATGTTGACGAAAAGTGACCATTTTCTAATGTGAATTGTTTTAATGATTTTGTAAAGGCTATCTGACGTGCACAAAAACTGGTGACTGAGCGGTGCAACTGTCCGCCCATTTTCTTTCTTCAGGTTCTCGCATCAAGACACTCAGCGACTTCGGCTACGTTGTGATGGACATCTCTTTCGTGCACGCCGAAGACTCTGGCAACTACGTGTGCGTAGCCACCAACAAATACGGCTCCGACGCAACCAAGTGCACCATTCAGTGCGCAGGTAAGCGCCTCGTGGTGTGTTCTTGCTGTTAATGTGCCCTATAAGTACGTGTGACCATGCAACTAACGCGCACCCGGTGACGCAATAGCCGCAATTTAAATTGCAAATATATTTGTTTTCCCCTTAGGCACTGGCAAGATATTCAGGGACTCGCTGCAGCCACAATCCCTTGACAGGATCGCTGAACTGGAAGGCGCTTCGGCTCTGACCAGGTAACGACCGCCAAATATATTTAATAGATTTAAGCACAAGTAAGAACAGTGATCACAGCCATGACAAAGAAGGCTACTCTCGCGATTAGAGCCGGGCACGGCTTTAGTTCGCCGGAGCCGCGTAATGTTTGCTGTGGCTCTACTGTATTACTTCGTGGAAACAGTAATGTCTACATATCTTCGTTCTTCCGTGTTCTTCCACACTATAGGACGTCTGCCGTGATGGAGGCGACCCGCCTTCAGCCGCCCAAGTTCCTGTCGCAGCTGAATAACATCACAAACCTGGTCGAAGGCCAGAGCGCTCACTTCGAGTGCCAGCTGGTACCGGTCAACGATCCAGACCTCACGGTTGAGTGGTACTTCAATGGCCAGCTACTGCGCTCAGGTATGCTACGCAAAGCATCCAGTGGCTAAGAGGCGACACCATTGTCGAATACAACCCAGAAGTCTTATGATAACTGTAAAAAGTAGAGGAGCCTGGACGAGAAATGGAACGCACCATCGAGTTGATTATTTGCGCCAACCGACACTGAAATTTCTTGTGAATTGTAACCCACCTCTGGCGAGGCTGGCTGCAATCAGATTATGCGTCACAGAGAGGATTCGCGCTCAGGTAGGGTTGCACCAGTGACGCTTGTAGCATGCAAATGCTCCTCTTTTCCCGCATATCAAGGAACAATTTAAGTTGAAATTCAAAGCAAACTTGCTACATACTATGATCGCTAGTTCTACACCACATTTTACAGCGCATTGTGACAGGTGGTCACTCCAATCCTCGTTGGTTTCTTCGTCGCGGTGTACCGCACGAATGCAACCACTTTTGTATGTGGAATCGCATCCGCTGTTGCTACCGCATTTGGTCGCAAGCGTTGACGCGGTCACTACTGAGCGATCGAGCGCTCTACGGAACCGGCCCTGGATACTCGTATAACATGTATCGAATCACCTGCAGGTCATCGATTCCGGACATTCCACGACTTCGGCATCGTTATCCTGGACATCCTGTACTGCTACGGAGAGGACTCCGGCGAATGGGTCTGCAAGGCAACCAACAAGCTCGGCTCAGATGTGACCCGCGCCACACTCCAGTGCAAGTGTAAGCACAAGGGTTTAATACAACTATCTCTAAACCACGTGATAAGTACTGCATTTCATGTCTGTAAGGATAAAAAAGCCTGAAGGCAGTTATCAGGAGGAACAAACAAGGGGTACTCGCAGTTTCGGAGGTCAGCATAGTGTACACGTTCAGCTGTTCTAAGGACCATGTTTACCGAGAATTAAATGCAGGTGAAAAAAGGCTACCCAAATAAATATACTGCACCAGATAGAGAAGAATTCTTCAAGAGGATCCATAGGGAAAGGGTGCTTACATGCTGTACTTTCTAAAGAAACAATCGTGACGTCTTCAAGCTCCCACGGCTATTCAGAGCATGTAACTACATTAACTAACGGCATATCCCCGCAAAACCCTGATGATACTTTTCATTTCGCAGCCAAGAGCTCCTTGATTTTGACTCCTCAAGTGCCCCCTGAAATGGCCTCGGCGACACAGAACATCATAGCTCTTGAAGAAAGCCTGTATCGCACTGCGGCGGTCATTGAGCCTGAGGGACCCGCGGAGGCTCCTCGCTTCACCGTGCCACTGACTAACGTTGAGGACCTGAGGTACGACATTTGCCAAAAACTGCCTATTCCTTTCGGTTGCTCGAGCGTTAGCCGCTCCTTACACGCCACCGCACAATTACGCTCAACACACTCTCTCTCCTTCGCCCGCAGGGAGGGAGACAATGCCCATTTGGAAGCCCGGCTGACGCCCACAGACGATCCGGACTTGACTGTAGAATGGTTCAAGAACAACATGCCGCTGATGTCAGGTGAGAGACCAGGGCACAGCATACTGGATGAATGGAAACTCGCCTACAATCAGCAGGAAAACAAAAATAATACAAATTTTCTCGCATTGCAGCTTTGAACTTAAGTACAGAAAATAAGTTACGGGGATAAGTTGCCTCGATGTTGACCTAACGCTCTTACAAAGGGCTTATGCAGCTATGCTAAGTGCGTATTTCTTGTTCGTGAAATACAGTCCAGATTTTACGTCACTGAAGAGGCTGGATCGTCTCTACACTGACAAGCATCAAATGCACCGATACTTCACCAATGTTTGCTTTCAAAACATGAGTCATACCAGCAGTGAATTGCTTTACATCGGATCTAAATGGGGTGTGCAATGAGCTGAAACTTAATTCTGCTCCTTGTTTTATCCCTGTACTAGGAACAAGAATCCGAACCATCAACGACTTTGGCTTTGTGGTGCTCGAAATGAGCCCTGTGTACCCAGAGGACTCTGGCGTCTACTCTTGCCGCGCTCGAAACCGCTTCGGCGAGGCCGTCACCACGTGCACCCTCAAGTGCCAAGGTAAGGTGGCTCACGCAGCGCGCCATCAAAAATCTGCGTTCCTCGAAGGACACATAGCTGAACCGCTAAACACGTACAGCGTTTCCAGTTAAACAGAAGAAAACATTCTTCTTACAGGAAAGCGTAGTGTCATCCTTGAGACACAGCTGCCGGAGTCCATGACCACAGGCATCGAGAAGATCGCTAAGTTCGAGGAAATCTCCTCGGCTAGAATCGATGAGAAGTGGGCGGACCAGGACACCTCTCAGCCACCCAAGTTCATCACCACGCCACAGGACCTAACGCTGGGAGAGAACTCACTGGCTCATTTCGAGTGCAGGTGCGCACCCAGGTGTTCCACACGTGTAGCGTTTTACACATTTCAATTTCACCTGCTCCCTAAGAGCATGGTACGCGCTGATCCAAGCGAACCGCACTTACCGATGATATGTTTATCTCGTAGAAAGGTTAATGTACCCGCTTTCCCAATTTCTATTCCTTTTCAGGTTGACGCCTGTGGGCGACCCTACACTGAGAGTTGATTGGTATCACAATGGCAGACCGCTTGTCACGGGTACGTTGCAAAGGAATTTGTGCAGAGAGCATCGAAAGGTAACACGCTTTGTACGCGTTCTCTCCTCAGGCTCTCGAGTCAAGACAATCAGCGACTTCGGCTACGTCATTCTGGAAGTGGCCGGAGTTTACCCACGAGACTCGGGTGTTTACACATGCAGAGCCGTCAACAAGAATGGCGAAGCGTCGGTCTCCTGCAAGCTCAACGTCAAGGGTAGGCATTAAACTTCATTACATAATGCTGCCAACTTTGAAACAAGCCTTATCGAGAACATTTCTGTCTACTGATGTTATATAACACATTTAGACTAACGATTTATCACAGGTTTTATTAAGCGTTTGCACATGCTCTATGCTGACGCACTTGTTCTCATGTCGTCGTACAAAAAAAAGCAAAAAAACATTGATCAAATTGGTAAGATGAGCGTTTCTATTATCCAGGCAAGCAGTCAATCGTGATGGAACCGCAGCTACCTCAAGAATTCCGATCTGGCTATGAGAGCATTCAGAAGTTGGAAGAATCGATGTACCGAACTGAAGAGAAGATCTATGACGACGATAAGAAGGAACCACCAAAGTTCATTACGCAAATTCAATCGCTCCTCGACAAGGTAAATGCTTACAATGACAAATGAACATTAGGTTTACCAACGTGCTGCCAATTTTAACACGGCTTTCATTTCTGACTCGGAAAGGTGGAAGGTGACAGCGCTCACTTCGAGTGCAAGCTCATACCAGTCGGAGATCCGAACATGAAAGTAGAATGGTTCTTGAACGGACGTCCCCTCGTTACGGGTGAGCTGTGCATTGCAAGGCGTAGTAAAACTAGAATCGAGCGCAACTTTTCCACTTGTATCTAATCCACTCTGGACTGGTGCAGGTACGCGTGTTCACACCATCGATGACTTCGGATTCGTGGTACTGGACATCGACTGGCTGTTTCCTCGGGATTCTGGAGAGTACATGTGCCGTGCTACGAACCGTTGGGGTTCAGACACGACCAAGGCGACCCTCAAGATTAAAGGTGAGCTTCCGTCTGTCTCCCACGTACAGCATGAAATGGTAAAATTAACGACCGTGCGATTCTGTTCTCAGCCAAGAAAGACATCATCATGGACAGCCAGCTGCCAGAGGGTATGAATGTCGACAAATTGCGCGACCTGGAGTACCCGACGCCACAGGAAGAGACTATTCAGGAGCAGGAACCGGTCAAGCCCAGGTATAAACGATTTTGGGCAGTTTAACAAGAAGACTTTGCATTAAACACTTTTCGCCAATTTGTTTCCCAACCTAGGTTCATCACCCAGATTCAGCCCCAGCAGAACCTTAATGAGGGCGACTCGGCTCACTTCGAATGCCGCCTTGAGCCCATCAACGATCCAAAGCTAAGGGTGGAATGGTACCACAACGGACAACCCCTGAGATCGGGTACTTTACTTTTAATTATTGTTAAATGGCAGTTGTGACGTTAGAAGCAAGGTATCTTTGTTAGACCGAGCAATGACACCGTGCCAACCTTATAGATAAAAGCGATGTTGTTTCCCATCGCGCTAGACACTTCTTTGTCCGAATCTTTCAGGCCACCGGTTCAAGACAACACACGACTTCGGCTTCGTTGCATTGGATGTGTTGTACGTGTACCCTGAGGATTCGGGCACATACGTTGCTCGGGCCGTCAACGATGTTGGCGAGGACCAAACTCAGGCTACACTCAAGTGCACAGCGAAGCCAAAGTTGGACTACAGGTGAGAAGAACATAGTGTGTAAGAATAACAGCACGCTCTTAGTTCCTATTTTGAAGAACAGCGCAACTTGGACGAGGACTGAAGGAAGACACACAAATTTATGCGCTGCTCTTCTTCAAAATGCCATAGCAACTCATCAGTTCTAACGAGTTCATATCTACATTTACTCTTGTCGATTTCTCTAGGACCCAACTTCCTAAGGACATGAAGGATGGCGTCAAGAAAATCGCTGAAATGGAAGCCTCCTGGCAGCGGTGAGCTTTCATTCCTTCGTCTGAAATTTCCCACTGATTTCACTAGTTTTGAGAGTGCTTAGTATTTCAAAATTACTTTCAGCACTGAAACCCAAGAAGAAGTGGAAGAGGAACCAAGCGCTCCCATGTTCATCATGAAGCCAGAACCTCAAGTGGTCGTCGAAGGTGAATGGGCTAAGTTCCAGTGCCGAGTTATCGGCCATCCCAAGCCAAGGCTCATCTGGGTTCTCAACGGCCACACGGTCATCTCTGTAAGTAATATCGCATTAGTGTTAATTAGCATATCTCAAACGAACAGTGAGTCTTAGCAAGCCGTGTTACGTTCACCTAGGGTTCAAGATACAAGCTGACGTACGACGGTATCTACCACCTGGACATACCCAAGTCCCGCCAGTATGATCAAGGAAAAGTAGAAGTAAGCACTCCTCTTTCCGAGCTCGTTCTTTTTTGCCGTAGCTTAAAATTCTCTTTTTACATGATCTCTCTGCCTTTTTTTCCACCACCGCACAGGTTTTTGCGAGAAACTTCTGCGGCGAAGCCTACTGCTTCACCACTCTTGAAGTCCGGCCTAAGTTCGATGACTACAGAGCCGTGCTTAAGCATTCTCCAAAGCGTGAGTGATCTTCATTTATGGGTAAAATGACGGAAATGCAGCGCTTTGAAGACTAGAACAGACATATAGTGGACTCTAAATCCATTCTGTGTTTGCCCTTATCTTCAAAGCGCTGTATTTCTGTGATGAGGAACTAGCTCTCCCGAACATCTACCCTGATAGATACAATGGTTGCATGGGACTATTTAGGCGCGGGATTCACACCGAAACCGCATGTTGGCACTAGCCAATTTCAGCGTAATCAAAGGAAGCTAACCAGCCATTCACTTCTTTCGCAGCATGGTATGACCAAGACGTCAAGTCTTATCAGAAATACCGGCATGAAACTGAACTACAACGAGTGTTTGAGGAGAAGCTTACGCCTGGAGGCACCCGCATCGACGTTTGGAAGACTGAACAGGGCCAACTAGGTACGAGGAATAGGCTACGCCGTTATTTGCGTTTCTGATAAACGTTTAAATTGCTCAGCATAGCGTTTCTTTATTTAAAAATTTTCATAACAATAAGAACAATTTTTTCTTTTGGTACTTGTTTCAGGCGAACACCAAAAGATCAAGAGGAGGATCGAAGAGGAGGAACTCGAGAAGCTCAAACCGAAAGTGGAGCGGTTCAAGACCGACTCGATTTACGTGAGCAAGTTTTCATGACAAATTTTTAAACAGTCGACATCGGTCTTCTGTTTATTATAAATCTCGCACTTGTAGACTCTTAAATACAACTGATATGAAAGAAACTCACAGTATCTTGCCTGCTTCTCTGCGGTTTTGTGAGCAGGCGGAACGTAAACCGATGATAAATTAAGCTTTTCTTGCGTCATGCAGCTTTCATACGCTCGTATTGAGGACATTTTCAAGCAGTGAGCTCGAATGTAAAACAGCTTCTCGACGAGCGATGGAGACAAAGGTCACAGCGACTCTCCTTTTCGTGGCGACGCAGTACGACGCGCGCACGGGCGAGAAGAAGGTGGAGACGGGCTCCCAGGCGCAGTACATGGCCAAGTACTTCGAGACCGAGGCCGAGAAGCAGCAGCGTGGGGCTACCGGCATCTCGCCCGAGTCCGTGGTGCAGGGCCGCGAGGTTCACACCACCACCCAGCGGCAGACGCAGAAGGAACAGCAGGGCGACCTCGAGATCGTACGAAAGAAGACGCTCACCGAAACGCTCGAGCAAGAGCACAAGGGAGTCACCAAGGAGCAGCGCGTCCAGGGACCCGTGGTGAGAGATTCGCTTCATGCACTTCGCATTACATCACTGATGAGTTGATAATTTGTTATTTGCTCTGAAAACTTTGGCGATGAAAAACATTATTGACTGCATCAGTACATGACATTATATGATGACAGCACACCAGTAGCGGTAAAATGCGTTGTGGGACTAGTTAGTTCATGCTCATGGTTTTTTAAGCGCAAACAAGACGGCACGGAAACAGGCAAGAAGTACACATGGCGCCATCCTGCCCTTGTCTGTTTCTGTGTCGTCATTTCTGCGCTGAAATAACTATGATCATAGAGATAGCCTTAAGCAATACTGCTCAAAAGACTATGTGGGCCCTTCATTATCATTGCGTCTGTGGATCCACAAACCTGAGCGACAATTCGAATTCAATTATCAAAATAAAAGAGAAAAGAAGTGAGCACACTGACAGCGATCAAAAACGCGCGGGTAAAGGAAATAACGATCATGGCGGACGTCCTCTACGACGCGCTATGATCCCGACCGCTGCCAGTGCGCCATAATGAAAAGTGTTTCTTTTCTCCC